>NMUG010010225.1:0-11020 GCA_002855965.1 Monotropa hypopitys | reverse complement strand
CAAATTTCTTTTAACTTGATTAAAAATATAAAAACATATTTTCGTGTATGATGTATCTTAGATTCTTGTTTTTATAAGTTCGATACGCATATGGATCAATAATTATAACAAAATAACTTATGCAATACAGGAAGACCGAGACAAAAGACGACAGTAATCTTAAAAAATTAGTTGAATCTTTGCTTATAAAAATAATTAAAATCACATTCATCAAATTCATATCTTTTGCAATACATGTGTTTTCCCTATTGAACCATGTAATCCTCAATTCATTACTTAGGACAAGTTTCTTACTGATTTAGGTATAAAATAATTACATTTAAAATATTTATTTATATCATGACCGAATCGGAGCGATTCACGATTCAATTCGATTCACGATTCGGAAAAAGGTGCTTCCGATTCTCGATTCGATTCACGATTTAAAAACTTTGGGCAGAACGCATTAGAAAAAAAATTTATGTAGCCGACCCCAATTGATTGAGACTTAAGACTCAATTTGGTTTGGTAACCATGCAAAGAATCCTATTCAACGAGCCCAACTGCATCGTAATTCACGAGAATGAGGGCATGACTACTAAAATTGGTGAAATATAGCACTGCAATACTACTTGAATTGTAACATGCAATTTTCTGAAATATCAGTTCAACGATCTTGCAATATTCCAGATTATCAGACATTGGAAGTTCTATATTTTTTTTAAAGTGGAAGTTAGAAACAAAACCCAAAATCAGAGTTGGCATAAAAATTTGACCTTTCGAGCTTTTATCAGCTTCTTTTCTAGCTCCGCTTTAGCACGTGACTGCCTTCGCCTGAGAATCCCATGGTATTGCTTCGCATTCACATACACAGGCTCTTGTGCCATTTCAAGAGGAAGAGGCATTCTAGTATGATGCATGCCAAGTAAATGAGGAGGCACCTGTCCAATCCATTGATTTTTTAGCCAGTAACTCAGAAAATGGATGCATTTGAGTGTGAATGTTTTAATACCACCATAATATCAGGGATACATCAACATGGACTTTGCATATGTTAATTGTACCTAAAATGGTAAATTTCACATACTTCTCTTGAGATTTCTGCCTAATGCGGAGACTTCCTGTGACACCCAGTATGAATATTGACCCCACAGGAAGGAGTCGGACAGAAGGGTCCTAGGTGGGAGAGATTGTGGCGGGGTGGCCATGGATCTCACATTGTTTGGTAAATGTAAATTGTGTATGTTATAAATAATAGATCATGAACATACTTTGCACAATGCCTTTTAAAGTGGTGCGGGCGTCAAAATCCATTAAAACTTCTCTGTTAAGCGTGTTCGTCTTGGAGTAGTCCAAGAATGGGTGACCCCCTGAAAAGTCTACTGGGATTTGACTGCCAAAGCGGACAATATTGTGCAGGGTGGAGGTGGGTCGTTACAATTCCCCCAAGGTTTCTGAAATGTGAATGCTACCAGACCCCTCCTTCTGTTAAATGGCTCACAGTGTTAAATGGCTGCCAATTATCAAAGCTAACCACATAAATACAAACGACTATCGGATCATGTATACAATAACATAACATAACTCATGTAGTCCCCAATCGTTGAGGGGATGAGTGGGGAAAGGATTGAAGACAGACTTAACCTTTGACAATATGCACAAAGTGACTGCTCTCATAAAACCACTGAAACAGTGATCCCCTATACTGTCAAAACCGAGGAGACTATCGGATCATGTATATGTTCAACAAATCTCGAGTACCCATCACAGCTATTACCACAAACATGTATATTGATTACTTAAGGTATACAGATTCGTATCTTAGTATATGTAGACAGATTGTAAATTGAACAAGTTCACCGTACTAAAAACAACAAAATAAAAACAAAACCAAAGAAAGAACCCGACATTGGAATCCATCAAAGCTTAAATTACACATATGTGAATACATTAAGAACCAAACCAAAACTAAGAAACCATCAAAATTTCAATCATCTTGATCTCTATTACTATTGTAAAGGGAACACCCAACTTTGTGAACCCTTTTTCGAGTCTGGACCACACTTTTAAAATATCTAAAATGCCCTTTTAACTGTTACAATTTTGTAATATCCAAACTGTCTATTTAACTGGAACAATTTTTTAAAAAGTCAAAAATTGATAGTGTACTTATATACAGAGAGGGATGGTGAATTGGACAAGAAAGAAACCCACAATCAAGTACACATCAAAGCTGAAATCAAATACGAGTATCTATGTTAATATACACAGACATGCTGATTAAAATATCAAAAAATGAAGAAAAAAACAGAGGGATTCTCTCCAATTATAACCAAGCTGGAGAATTACAACCCATTCGGACATACAACTTCGTCAACAAAGCTACTGAAACTAAAAAACTTCTGCAATCATTGTTTTTTCATTCGAGACCATCACCCTCGATGCCTTTTGCTCTCCTTTTCCCCTAACCAATCTGAAACTTAATTGAAAATGCTGGAATTCGTGCAGAGCGTCACTTATATATTGCATGTGGTTTCAAATGTTGATTGTCTTAGGGTGTGAGATGATGGAGTATAAGATTGAGGGACAATTGAAGAAAGATGAACGGTGGAAATATTTTGGTAATGATCTATCAAAGACTTAACAGATACAGGAATCTCATTAATTGAGAGTAATTAATGAGACCCAACCTAATAACCTTAAGGTCTTGGGTTCGAGTCTGAACAGAGTCACTTTGTATATTATTACCAAAGGTTAGGCTTGTCCTCGACACCCATTAATGGATACCAACTGGACGTTGATTTAGAGCAAAATCAAGGGGGAGTTTGGATGCAAGGGGATCAAGTCCCAGAGTCCAATGCAAGGTTCACACGTGAGGGGGAGATTGCTTAGACGTGTGATTGTGAAGTCCCACATCGGATAGAAAGACTAAAGGATTGGCCTTGGTATAATTTTTGATTGGTCAATACTTCCACGCTTGAGATGTTAAGTGGGTCTGAGCTTATCAATGCATATTGGACCCAAGTGCTTTGGTGTGGATTATGCAGTTTCTCTCTAACGCGTTGAGCTTATGCACTCAAGGACACATTAATACAGAGTACAAACTCCAAGCACCACCTGCATAGATTTTCAGGTAGATAAAGTTTACACTTTGCAAGTGTTGAAGAGTGTTACGGCAATAATTTGTGGGTTATTAGAGAGAGAAACGCTGGGAGAACAAACCAAACCAAGAGAGCCTTGAGTCTCAATCAATTTGGGATGATTACATGAATCTGTCCATTGAGTTTTGTCGAGAGCATCGTGTTCCATGATACTCAAAAGACCTAAGTCCTTTTTAACTACCGCTTTCAAAGTCAAGTTTTGGTCTACCCCTCCTCTTATTGCTACTAGGGCTGTCCAGCGGACAGATAAATCCGCCAAAACCGACCAAACCGAACCATCCGCTACCCAATCCGGAGCATCAAACGGATGCATGCGGATTGATAAATCAAAAATCTGGCGGTTCGGGTCGGATCCGGATTGAATGGTAGATTAAACCGAACTGATCCGTCCAAGTTACTATAAATACCAAAATATAAACCCTAATACCCTATACGCCTCTCTCGTACACATTACAAATTGATTTCCCGCAGCGACGAGCATCCCTCCAAGTTCCAACGATTCATCTATGTTTTGGTCGTGCAACCTCTCTCTCTTTGGTGCCGACTATCTCCTCCACTTCCGGCACAGACGAGGGCTAATACTCTTTATCTATCTATCTATCACTATCTCTATCTCTATCTCTATCTATCTGTCTATCTGTCTCTCTCTCTATATATATATGTATATATATATATAGTTTGCTGAGAAACATACCATGGATTCTCATAGTCCACGTGAATCATTAGTAGTTACTCAACCCCGAAACCGTAGAGATGCTTGTTTGTACTCAAATTTGGCTTCAAAACAATATTCCTAGTTCTCTTCGGAAGGTTATGGATGATGTTGAGTAAATTGAACCAACTTTCACAGGTAACATGCTTATACTTTTTTCAGCTCTCATATTTCATAACGTTTTATGATAAAACGTTAACAATCTGCTCTATTTTTATTCTACATTAGAATCAAGTTCATGTTCTAGTCCTGCTCTAAGTTCGGGTGCTACTGACTGACGTCTAATGAAATGGTAAATTAAATTTGTTATTTTCTATTGTAATTTTTGGAATTTCTGTAATTTTTTTCTGCGCACATGGACAGATGTAAGTTAGTTGTATTTGCAGTTTTTGCAGTTTTATTCGATTTACAACGCTGATTTTGCAGTTATGGGTATAGCCATCGTCATCACCTCCATCTCACTCCAGTTATGCTGATTCTGGACTTCTATTCTAAATAGAAGTCATGTAATGTGTTTTCATGTAAGTTAATATTTTTTTTCATATCACTCCCTTCTATTCAGTTGAGGTATGTATTCTCATGTAATATTTGTTTTACTCTCTCATTTTCCAGTTATGCTGATTCTGCAGTTATGGGTATTGCAGTTATGTTGCAGACCTCAGTTTCTTTGTTGCAGTTCTGCGACTGTTTTGGGTTTGCAGTTATGTTGTGTATTGCAGTTTTTTGTTAAGGGGCTTGCAATTTTGTTGTGTATTGCATTTTTTGGCAGTTTTTGTTAAGGGCTGACATTTTTATGGTATTCTTGTATTAAGTTTCTGGACAGTTTTAATACGTTTTCTGGTGATTCTGGACAGTTTTAATACGTTTTCTGGTGATTCTGGAAAGATTTAATACGGATCTGTTTCTGGACAGTTTTAAAACTATTCTTGTATTGGTGTTTTCTGGTGCTTCATGTTCATGGTATTATGTAAGATGAATGTGCGAATATCAAATCCGTCAAAACCGACCAAACTAAACCACTTAAACCGTAACCAAACCGATCCGTCGAAATAACACTAATGGACTGTTAGCGGATGGAAAAAATGGCAATCCGCCGCGAGCAGATCAGATTGGAAACCGAATGCTGGACAGCATTAATTGCTACCATATACCGAAATCATATCACTCCACCTAATTACTGCCATCAACCGATTTACAACTGACATGCCCAAACCATCTTATTTTATTTTCTCTCATCGTGTTTTCAATCAGTGCTACAGCCTAACATTCCATGAATGTTTTTGTTCCTAATTCTATCACGTAGAGTTCTTACCACACACCCATCTCAACATTCTAGGAAAAACGTAAAGAAAGAAACATACGGAGAGAAATGGGTATTGAGGGTTGACATGCAATTTATTTGTTTGTGAAATGGAGTGAAATGGTTTGAATGGGTGTTGAACTAAACCTCGGTTGGTCCTACAAATTGAGAAAATCAACAATGGTCTGGTTTGCGGCAGTGGCTTTCACCTGTGCTTCGGCTACTATTGTAATTTGGTGGGGTGGATGTTCATCTTACAAACAGAGAAAAGATGAGATAATAACTTTGCCTCTTTTTTTCAAGGGTTGGATGTTCATCTTAGAAAAATTAGAACATGACATCAGCTCAACGTCCACCAACCGGAAGGTGGGCATTTTCAACTCAAGGGGCAGAATGTCTTTTCGCAGACCTCGCGAATTCAATTATATATGTCAGAACCTCGAGGGGGATATTTGGAAGTTGCTCAAAAAATAAAGACACGTCTATAGCCCATACATTGGTAACAAAGAGAAAAAAATGCAATTATACATTAGGGGTATAGAAAATTGTACTGGCTGAATAAAATCTGTTGTAAAACAAGAAGTGAAAGGAAAAGGTGTATAGGGTATATAATCCCCTAACACATTATTATTTTATATTATCTTTAGACATGATACAAGAGAAGGATATCCGATTTGGATTACCCTCACATAACATATACCCTTCCTATAAGGGATCCCCATTTTCCTACGGAAAGGACTGTTTTTGTTCCGAGCATTTTTTTTATGATCCGAACCGTTCAATGTGTTTAAAACATGTTTTTAAGGGTCCACGCGAGAAATCGGCAAAAAATATAACCGGGAAGGGGTTGATCCGAGCAGTTTTTCATAAAACTGCATATATACAATTTTATGAAAAATAGACCAGATGAACCCCTTTCCGGTTATATTTTTAAGGGTCAAACTGTGCGGACTAAAAACGGACCACTTTTCCCGGTTATAGTTTTATGAAAAAATATAACCTGAAGTGCTCTGATATACAGAAAACGGACCACCATTTCTAAATCGAATTTGAACGATCTGAACCGTTCAATGTCTTTAAAACGTGTTGATAAAGGTACCCGCGAGAAACAGTAAAAAAATGACCGGGAAGGACTTCATCTGGACAGTTTTTCCATGAAACTGTAATGAACGATATGTATAAAACTTGTTCGGATGAATGCCTTCCCGGTCATATGTTTTGACTATTTTTTGTAGAAACCCTAAAAAACACCTTCTAAACACAATGGAGCAATCGGTTCGTGAAAATTTGATCGGAAAGGGCCCGAAAAATGGTGATCCGTACCTAGTCCGGACCTGAAGTACTCTAATATACAGAAAACTTCTAGTAAGGACCAAACTGTGCGGACTAAAAACGGATCACCATTTCTAAATCGAATTTGAACGATCTGAACCGTTCAATGTCTTTAAAACGTGTTGATAAGGGTACTCGCGAGAAACAGTCAAAAAAATGACCGGGAAGGGTTTCATCTGGACAGTTTTTCCATGAAACTGTAATGAATGGTATGTATAAAACTTGTTCGGATGAAGGCCTTCCCGGTCATATGTTTTGATCATTTTTTGTAGAGACCCTAAAAACACCTTCTAAACACAATGGAGCAATCGGTTCGTGAAAATTTGATCGGGAAGGGCCCGAAAAATGGTGGTCCATATCTAGTCCGGACCAAACTGGTTCGGACCTGAAGTACTCTGATCACAATACAGATTCATAGGTAATTGCGCACTGAATCCAAGTTCCTCAAGGAACGAGTGAATCCACACAATTTCGCATGTCGTCTGAGCCATAGCTTTCTTGTGTTAGTGTCCCCAAAAATGCTTGGATTTTTTGCAATATGAGATTGAACGTCATAACTCTTATTCATATTTTAGTTTTTATTGGTGCTGTTGAGAAATCTGCTTCTGCACTAGATCATGCGACCACAGTTTGTTTCTTACTCATCCAATTAATAAGATTTCTTCCTAGAAATCCAGTAGTGGATCTCTTGTCAGAAGGTCTTCCTGCCCAATATGAATTTGTAAATGCCTCAACTCGAAGTGCCCATAAGTGCGATAAGTCCTGGATGAGCTTTGATATATTTTACAATTCGAAGAACAACCTCCCAATGTAAAAGACGATGAGCGGACATAAACTGACTGACTATACTAATAGCAAATGAGATAATTGGACAATTGATAGTAAGATAATTTAGCTTACCAACCAGTCGTCGATGTTGGTCAGGAATAGACAATAGTTCATCCTAAACAACATATAGCTTAACATTGGGATCAATAAGAGTCTCAACAGGCCGGGCTCCTAACAAACCAGTTTTCTCCAAAATATCGAGCACATACTTTCATTGAGACAAATTAATACCATCCCTGGAACGTGCTATTTCAATACCTAAGAAATATTGCAATTTTCTCAGATCTTTTGTATGAAATTGACGTAGAAATTCTTTCAACTTATCAATGACTTTCTGAAGTAAAAATTGACTTTCTTCTTCGGTGCACCCGGGTAAGGATATGACTTTTCTCCACCTAAACCAAAAAAATACATTAATATGATGTACAAAAAAAAATCCAACATTAAAATCCATCGTCAGGACGAGCCTTTCTTCATCCGGACGAGCTTCCTCCTTCGTCCGGACGACCACCACCTTGGTCTGGATGAACTCAACAGAATCCAAACCTATTATGACTTACCACCTTGGTCCGAACGACCTTTACCTTAGTTCGAACGAGATCAACATAATCCAGTTTCTTCCTACTTCGACCACCTTCGTCCGGACGACCGACTCCCTCATGTTCCAGATAGCAGTCCACTCTTCGTTCAAACTTGTTTTTGACCCAAAATTACTCAACCAAATCACGAGATTTTTCATATGCAATCTCCTAAAACATAAACCTTCACAACCCCAAACTTTGTTTTGGAAAATCATAAATTTTCATATGATTTTACACCTCTTTTCTAAAAATTTACAGAAAACATAACCTTTTCCACGGTGATGGTCAACCATGAAGATCCCAATAGTACTCAACCGTGCGATTATCAGCATTGCAATGAGTACAATGCTGACGACCTCGATCACGATTGGCTCCCCCTTGCCAACGACCCCCTCTACCTATGTCATGGCAAGAATTGCGACTATAACCACGCCCACCAGAAGTACGTCCATGTCCACTGAGTCCAAAGCCATGATTACGACCAAGACTAACTAGTGAAGCATAACTATCAGAGATTGCAGAAGCTAATGCTGAATAATCAAAGGTTGGTGCAGGAGGTGTTGGTGTAGGACTAGAGACAGAGGCTTGACGAAGACGACTAAACACCTCACTGAGAGATGCTAAATCCTTGGAGCCCGGAATTTGAGAACGAATAGGATCATAAGAGGAAGGAAGGCCAGAAAGAAATCGAGCCACGTGTATAGAACTCTTGTTGGCGTTGCATAACCTGAACATCGGTAGAGATAGGTTGACAAATTTGAAGCTCTTCACAGATGCCACGAAACTTGGCATAATATTTCTCAAGAGATGAAGTATCAATACTAAGAGAGAAGTAAGCTTGTGAAAGATCACAAGTATGACACATGTTAATTCCAAAGTATCTCTTTAGCCTGACGCCAAACTAGTTTGGATGTTGGCAAGAAAACTAACGAACCACTGATCTGAGACTCCATATTGTTCCATAATCGGATACGAATCTGAGCATCTTCGACTAGCCAATCAGCATACTTAATATCGGTATCAACGGGAGGATCATCAGTCAAGAAGTGAAACTATTTTCTCCCTATAAAATATACTTCAACGTCTTGGGCCCATGGAGCATAGTTTTTGTCATTCAAACCTGCAGAAATAATAGAGAACATATCCGAAGACCATGAAGAACCAGAAAAACTAGAAACAACAGTAGGAGTGAGTGCCATCAAGACTAATCACGAACAACCAATTACTCAAATAGTCTCAAACTATAACATGTGACGCTACCAATATATAAATCACCATAAACACAAAGATAACCGATGATGGAATATAGATCCGGGTTGTTCATGGGTTAACGAAGCTTGCTGAAGTAAAATACAGCATATCAGAGACATAGATCTGATTATTCAGTTATCAATCAAGGCCGAGGAGACCATACAAGTGTCGGTGAAATCCGGCAACTCAGAGAAGGTAGAAGAAGGCTCCCAAAGAATCTAGAAGATTAAAAAATTTCATAAAGTGATCAATGGAGGTCGTCAAGAACAAGAGAAGAACCGATGAGTGTCTCATCATAGTACTGGAGGAGACCCGAGAGGCGCCGACGAGGGCTGGCGAATGACTGATGAGACCCGGTGAGGGCTGGAAAGTGCCGTCGAAGGTCTGATGAGACCCGAGGCACGCCGGTGAGGGCTAGCAAGTGCTGACGAAGGGTAGACGAGAGTCTCCTTGACTTCGCGACCTCTGGATAGTGTCGATCGACCCTAATAAAGGTCACCTGGGCAGGCGGCGACTTTCGGACAGGCGATGGCTAGGGCAGATGTCGACGGCTGGACTGGTGGAGGCTAGGGTTAAGATCTCCGACGGTGAGGCTGGTTAGGATTATGATCGGCGGCGGCTAGGGTTGGCTGATGGTTAGGGTTGGCTGATGTAGGTGACAGCTAAGGTTAGGTTGATGGTAGTGGCGGCTAGGCTTATGTTTAGGATATGTAATAAAATTATGTTTAGGGTTTATGATGGTTAGAGCTCGAGTTAGGGAACCGATATCGGAGGCTCTAATACCATGTTGCAAAACAAGAAATGAAATGAAAATGTGTATAGGGTATGTATTCATCTAACACGTATTATTATTTTATATTATCTTTAGACATGATACAAGAGAAGATATCCAATGTGGGATTACCCTCACATAACACTCACACACACACATACTCTAACAAAATCCACCTCCACAGCAAAGCTCCATTTACTTCCAGACCAATAATTCCAAGATATACAGCGGATATTAATCAATTCGAACGGGATGCTACTAATAAAACCAATCATGAATTTGCAAGTCAATTAACACATTTGAGCATCAATGTATGCATACCCAAGGCTGAGGACCATATGCTGCCATAATTCCCGCATAGTATGGATCCATATATGGATTTGATGTACAAGCCTGCAAGGTAATAAAAATAACACTTGGAATGCTTTCTGCTAAGTCATGACAATACGGAATCTCTGACTTTACACATTGGGTGAATAAATAAAGGACATGTCAGTGTAAAAAAACTGGAAAACTAGACTCACGATTGAGTGTCCAACAAGTTCAAGCTGTGGATGCTGTGTTGCCCTTTCATTATCGCTCGAAGGTACGGCTGATGTTCGATGCTGGAAATTCTGGTATACTTGTCCATTAGCTCTATCTATCCTTGAAACACGACCACCATTAGAATTACATGGAGACAAAATTCACTTCCGAGCCCACTAAAGGAAATTAAGTGGCCAAGAAAACAAATATGGATAAACATTTCAATCACAATAAAAGTCTGCAATGGAAATGAACAGTAATCTGTACAAAGAGAAAATCCTGGGATTGAATTGTGCTCAACTATTAGAAAAGAAAAGAGAACATCAAGAGCACCCGACATATGACAAACATCACTGACAAACTGAAATTTAAAAGTTGCATCAATTAGACCCCAAATGATGATAACAGAAAATAATAACTAATGTTCCGGAAACCCTTGTACATTGAGAGGTCTCACTGGAAATTAAATACTTACTCAGGGGGTGTTATTGATGATTAGGCATAGATACTTTATTCATTTTACAAACAACCAACAACTGTGCTGATCATGATTTTCAACATCAAATTTGAATTTAACGT
>NMUG010010224.1:0-11020 GCA_002855965.1 Monotropa hypopitys | reverse complement strand
GAGATGAAGCTAAGTGCATTTTTTCATAAGTTTCAAGCTTTCCTACCAACTCCTCAAATGACATGCTATCGATATCCGGCCTTTCCTCTATAGCAGTGATCTTAGGTCTAAACCTATCGGGTAAGGACCTAAGGATCTTACGACAAATTTTCAGATTTGGAAGAGGCTTGCCTAGACCGTAAAAAGATGTAACAATGTCGGTAAGTTCGGTGATAAAGTTTGAAAATGTATCATCTCCTCACATCCTAAGATCTTTAAATCTAGTGGTGAGGGTTTGGATCTTAAAGACACGCACAGTGTGTGTCCCTTCATGACATATTTGTAATATGTCCCAAGCCTCTTTGGCCGTGGAACATGTGGAAATACGACCAAACTCATGCCTACTCACTACATTTTGGATGGCAAGAAGTGCTTTACTATTATCTTCAAAGCCCTCAATATTACTAGAATTATATTCATTTTCAGATTTAATTTTAACCTCATTAGTGACGGGATTCTCTACATTTGGTTGTTCATACCCATGTAACACAGAATGCCACACTCTAATTCCTAAACTAACAAGATAGTTTTTTATACGGTTTTTCCAATAGTCATAGTCAGTTCCATCAAAATAAAGAGATGATAGGTGCTTAAAAGCACCTATTTATACCTTTTAACGTGGATGTTGTTAGCCTCGAGTTAGTATTATCTAATGTGTTTTAGTTACATTCATGTGTTTCAGAGTAATAAACAGCGAAGTGCTTAAAATGGAGCCAATTGGAGCCTTGGAGCAACTATACAAACTTTGGAAGTTGAGGAAGAATCTTTGGAAGGATGGCAGCAACCAGGATGCAGCAAAAACCAAATTCTGGTCCTCCCCGTCCGGACGAGAGGCATAGTTGATCTGGACGGAGACAAATCCAGAGCACCATGGGAATGCTCATCAGTTGGTCCGGATGAATATCGGTCCTGTCCGGAAGAAAGTTCCTCCCCGTCCGGATGGGGAAATAAGTTGATCCGGACTGAGGTTATTCCAGAGCTCAGAACTTCAGCAGGGACCTTGGTCTGGACGGTGGGGCCTTGGTCTGGACGGGAATGTGCGGAAATCTTATTTTCTTGATTATTTTTAATCTTAATTAATCCTAGACTATATAAGATCTTTTGGGGGATTAAGTTAGGGTTATCTCTTAAACTCTTAGGTGATTTTGGGGGCTGAAAAGAGAACTTGAAGGAATCCTAGATCTTCTCTTCTTCTTCTCTTGATTCCATTGATTTTCCATGGAGATGTTTGGCATAAGATTCTGGTTTGTGGATTCTATGACCGGCTAAACTCTTATTCTAGGGAGATGGAGGAGGTAAGGCTGATTTGATATGCAACTATTGTAAGTACTTTTGGTTTACATGAATGGATTATGTTCTTTAATTTCTATCGTAGTCTATTGTTTGTATTCTAGATACAAGCACCATTCATGGTGATGCTTAATGTTTGTGCACGTTTTTTGAAGTTAGAGACGATTTATACCGCAAGACGATGGATGCTTGTATAAGATTTTCTTAGGGCAAAATATATGTCGTGCGGATATAGATCGTGCCTAAATAGAATCCGTGTCATTTGTCCTTTGTTTGGTTAGGACTTGATCATTCCTATTCTAAGCTTAGGATTATAACCAAAAGATGTTTCTAATTTGATGCATATCTAATAGGCCGCACCGAATCCGGAACCCTAGAATCCCTTTTAATCGCAAAGGATTAAGCTTTTTACTTGTTCAAATTTTTTTTCTTGCAAAATTTAGGACTTAATTCAAAACAAACCATTCTCCAACTGCCTTTACTTCGCAAATCGATTTAGAGAACCATTAGTTAAACTAATTAATTCTACGACATTATCCCTGTGGATCGACACTCGTACTTACCACTGTTCTTAGGAACTAGTGTTAATTATTGAGTATTATAAATTTATCTTTGGTCGCTAACGACGTGATCAGAAGATATAGAATTTGAGACACCATCCCTAGGTCTTTGGGAATCCATAGGTTTTATAGGATCAACTCAAGCGGTTAAGCTTCAACGAGTTACCAAATGAGCTACAATGTAATTGACTCTAAGGTAAACACGTATAGAGCAACCTTGGTCTGATACCAATTGAAATGTGTGAATGCACACTAGGCCACAACCTAGAGTGGGGTGAATAAGTTGACCAATTAAAAACTTATGAATTCTGTATTAAATTGAAACAAGTTAAATTGTTAACTTGAATATTGCAAGATTGATTTAATAATTGTTTGTTTGTTTGCAAATGGAAGCGATTATGTGATATATAAAAACAAAACAATTACAGGTGCATGTGTAGTGGAGATATAGAGTAAGAGACAATCAGTGGCACAACACACAGATATATAGTGGAAAACTATATAGGCATCAATCGATCCCTATACAAAAAAACCACTGCCCTAGTCTACGGTTTCACTATAAATAGTAAAGGTTTTGGATACAAAGTTACCGAACTTCACCAAGCCCGCCTAGCTCCTATCCAAAGTTCCCTGAGCGCCTTCTACTATCCTCCAGCTGTTCCACAGTCTTCAACTGATTTTCGACTCTCGATCGGCTCCGAAGTGCTTCGGCCAATGTAGACAAGGCACCAACAATGCAAAGCACGTGTGCACTAGAAACAACAAGTGATACGACTTGCAAAACGAATACTAGACACAAGATCTAGAGGAGTGAACAAAAATGGAGTGAAAATAAGCACTATGGTATGTGCCAAACTCCAATGTACAAGGAATGGATGATTCAAGGCAATTATGCCCAAGGAACAAATTCATAAGGGAATATTCTAATGAAAATCACCACAATGAGAATATTGGAAATAAGGTAAGTATACCCAAGGAGAGGGAATTCTCCACAACTTCCAAAAACTACAATCTCAATGAAATAGGGTCAAGCAACTTAATGCAATGACAAACCCTACAATAGATTGATTTTAATAGGTGAAACTCTCAAACAATGAAGTTCTAAGGGATAAAGCACAAGGCTTTGAGTAAATACCTAAGGATATCAAATCACCTACAAAACCTAGATTTTTCTAAGAATCTAACAAGAACAAGGAATCTAACAATGGATTCACAAACAACTCTTCAATATGTAAAGAGAAAACCCAAGCAATGAAACTCTTACAAGAATGACAATCTAGAACCCTAGATTAAGACTTGTGTGAAAGTCAAATACTCAAACAATAACTTCTTATATGAGAATCTATATATATAGATAATCGTAGAACAATAACAAGAAGAGATTGAGAGAGAAGAGCAAGAGAGAATGAGAGAAGATCAAACCACAAGATTATTCTTGAAGATCAAACTCAAAGGAGCAGCCACCAAAATCTGCAAGTTAGCTCTAGGTTTTTAATTCTTGTAATCAAGTTATGTTTGAAAGAGATTAAAGACCCTTTGTATATGGGGGCACTTAGAAAACATATTAGGGTAATAAAAATACTAATTAGGGACAAAAATACCCTTTAAGATGCTCCCCCAACAATCAAGAATATAAAAATCCGTTTTAAAAATTTTTTACACAGTAGCCTAAAGATATCGGTATCTTAAGCTTAAGATATCGATATCTAAGCCCTCTGATCAAACATGAAGAAAGGCTTTGAAAGAAATCGGAATAAGATATCGCATTGAGATACCAGTATCTTGGACCTTCATTGTGGTATCTAAGGAATACCTTTAAAACAAGGAGTGAACAGAAACCTAAGATATCGGTATCTTAGGTTAAAGATATCGGTATCTTAAAGGCAGATTTAAGAAACCACTTTAGATACTGCAGTGAGATATCAGTATCTAAGGGTTCTGATGGAAATCTAAAGAAGAAACAACTCAGGCCTAGAAAGACCAACAAAGGATCAAACATGAATTAACAAAGCATGAAATGAGTATTTAAGATAAGAATGACCTTTGAATGAACCTTTTAATGCCGGGAAACCACCAATTTGTTGCCGAATAAGACGCATCCGAATCTTCCAAGCTTGGAAATAGGAGCATCTACCTATGCTACCCCAAACTAAACTAAAATAAGATCAAAAGAAGATCCTATACAAAGATTCTACTAAATTGATTCGGTTCTGGAAAATAGCCAACATGAAAATCCGGTAACAGAGGATTCTTATCATATGTAGACTCTCCAATCTCTATCCCTTCGGATTTCTATTAATTATTAGGGGATCTACTCTTGTCCGGCATACTCCAAACCTCTAACATCGGCCATGACACTCTTGTTTATAAACAGTCCCTCCAGACCAACAATAGTCCGGCATACTCCAGACAAGGAAAATGTAACTATAAACTGAGATTTTTATTCCATTATATCAACAAATTAATACAGCCAAAAATGGCATCCAAAAGAGCAAGAGGATCTACACTAGAATTGCTCCGACAATTAAGCTTTCGACAGTCTGACGGGGAGATCTTTATCCGGCAACACAAAAGGAGGGATCTCCGAGGTTGCAATTGTCACCTCATCCTGAAGGGGCAAGTCCTCAGACATTCTGGCTGCGTCAATCGCCTGGTGCCATGCCTCTTTAAATTCTATGCTATAGCCCCCCTTATAGCCGACCGCGTGAGCTTCAGGGCAAAGCTCGTGTACTTGCTACCGGTACTATAATTCGACATCATTATACCCCTCTAGATAGCCTTTTGCATTGGCATCAATAACAACCTTCCGGAGTTTCTCTTCAGGGTCTTCCAATGGTTACTGGAGACTACCCTCGGCCTCAGTAAGTCTCTCGTTTAGCCGACTCTGCTCTGCCAATGCCTCATCGAGCTGCTAAAGAAGGAGGTCCTTCTAGGCTACCACATTATTTGAAGTCGGTCTCTATCTTCTGAGCTTGGTACTCCCATTTACAGGCTCTCCGGAGTGCAACCTGGGTGGTTTTATACAATACGGAGAAGCACTGATAGGCCTGTAGAAGATAGAATCATCGTTAGTGAGTAAACAACAACCTTCATTAAAGAAGAGCTTATGGTACCTTTATAAGGCTCGCGCTGGCATAATCCTACATCTCTAACACCGAAGTTGGGAGGCCCCTCATATTAGCCGGCAGTTGTAGTGCCCGGAGGAGGGGGTGTGCGACTGTCGGATCGGTATGCACACTGTCCGTTGTCAAAACGGGTACACCGAAATACTTATGGAAGTTGGGAGCCCAGGGCTTAGGTAGGGATGGATCATCCGGTTGCGGGCCTACATTCCGTGTGGCGGTGTACATGACTCCCTCAGGCATCTCATCAAAGTCAAGGGGCTCTTCCTTTACCTTGTGTATCTCCAGAGAAGTAGCCGATGGAATAATCAGAGTACTCATGGTAGCCTCCTCTGTTAGAGTAATTATCCTGGCTTGTGGACGGACTGGGGCTTCCCTACCTATCTCTTTGGTGTCTCCTCTCCCAACTGTCGACAGCCCCCTCGCAAAGTACTGAAAAAGGTCGATCTTCTTCCAGACGGGCAACCATTCACGGGGAATCGCTACCGCCTTTATCTTCCCTCTATATTTCCGGTCTTCCAGGAAGCTTTGGTACGTCGGTTTATACCCCAGTAGAGTGGAAGCATCCCTACCACCACATCTCAACAACGCCTCAATCCGAGCATCCGAAGCGCTCTTCCTCATATATTTCGAGATCTCGGACACATCTACACAAGGAAAGGGCACTCAGAAAATTAGAACTCTTAGGCATCTAAAAATGGGGGGTGGGTTCCAACCTGGGTTGCCCGACTTCGTCAGAACGGGGTGCTAGCGCTCCTCCTCTGGACCGAAGTTGTATTCTCCATAAAGCTGCAGATTGACGGTTGCCCATCTCTCAGAGTTCGACAGCCTAGTGATGATATCCTCGTATGGTTTTTGGGTAGTGAGGAAGTACATGCTAGATGCTCGGTTTTGGGAAAGTGGAAACAAACCCATCATATCCGACACATGGAATTCTAGCTTCTCCCTCTCGCACAATGCCCGAATACAGCTGATGATTCGATAACTGTTCACCGACAATTGGCAGGGGGAAAGTCGTAACAAGCACAGGAATGCCCGAAGGAAAAAGGAGAAGGGGAGTTTCAATCCCCCTTCAGTTATCGCCATCAAGGGAATGGTCACATGTTCCTCCACATAGGTAACTTCTGCCCCTACCGCTACAAAGGCCACAGTCATCATAATCTCATATCATGGGTGGAATTCGTCAATTTGGGTCAGTCCTCCGTGAAAGTAGTCCAGATAAGGGCAGGGGCGATCACCCCTTATACTCTAGAGGATCAGGCCCGAGGGCCCTGCTTGAGCGGCCTACCTGAGCTTCATACATGGACTCACCATCATCGGAAAAATGTCAGATGATCCTGGTTCGGCCATCAGCCTGGGGCTGCTTTAGAGGAGGGGATTTCGGGGCCAAGTTCCCAGCTTCGGCAGACACTATGGAATTGATGTAAGAAGTTGACTCGTCATAGCTGAGCCTGTACAAAGAATTCGAATTAGAGCTTGGACTAGTGGAGATGAGGTTGATCACCTGATCTATGATGAGTGATGAAGAATGATGACCAAAGGATAAGAAACTCTATGGAGGATCTAAATGCGTGAAGTGTATCCCGAACGTTCAACTATAGTAGCCTATTTATAGGCCCAGACTAGGTACGAGATACAGCTATCAATAATTAATTTGTACACAAGTACCGATGAAAACCATTTGACCAACAAATCGAGGCACGACACGTGGTAGAAAGCTGACATCCGTATTTATTTACTCCACTATCACTATCGAATGATGCCAGAATATACCCGGAGATAGTCGTCCCACCGAAGCAAAGTGTCTGATAGTCTGGAATCAATCTTTCCCAACAAATTCAGAAAATATTGAGGGTCTACTGTGGTAGCCGTACCTTAGCCTTGGAGGGCCGGATCCGTCACATCGAGTCATACGCGATTCTGGGCCCTAAGCATCCAATGATGTCCCAGATCATCGGTCTTATGGCCCCTCGACAGATACCTTCATACCCGGAGGATTGGACCCGTGGTCTGGTAAACCCCCTTCGGAAAAACACTGCAACGTTTCTGAGGGAGAAATTTGGAACTCAGACCTCGCGACACACTAAATATCTCTAGATAGAGTGGGGCTTGTTGGACAAGAGACTCCCACACCTTCGGCTACCACATCGTTCGGCAGAGCATCATGCGTGTTTCTTGTAGCAAGGGCATGGCTCTCGGCCGATCGACTATTTAGAGGAGGGTCCACCCTTCGGCAGTAACCCAGAATAGGGCGCCCTAAACACCCACTTGCGGACCCCCCATCCGTATGACAGACTCGGCCTACTGGCTGTACCGGCCTATTTGGCCCAGCACGTGCATCAATTGGGGAAAATGTTCTTGGGCCCCGAGTCAGTCTCCCTATAAATACCTCCAAAGGTACTATTTACGGGATCTTCTCCTAATCCCATCTCTCTGGCCCATTCTAGCTATCATTCGTCTTCTTCTTAAAAAAGAGACTAACTTAAGCTTAGAAGGCCCCATCGGTCACTGCCGACCGGTGGGCACTAACCCTTGTTTTGCAGGAGCCAAGCAGGTGGACCCCTTCTCTTGTCTTTGCAAGAAACCCATGTGAGCCACCGGTCCAACTGCCAATCATCTTGTATCCGAAGGATCAGCCACAACCCGAAAGGTCAAAAGAGGAGACAACCACCACAAATACTGTAGAAAAGCATAATAAAGAGAAGCAAAATAGATATAGATCACTATTTTTCAAAACACTTTTCATTTTCAAAATTCTTTCACCTTTCTCTTTTTTAAATATCAATATAGGAAAACTCTTTTCTTTTAGAATTTCTTTTCAATTTCTTAAATTTCTTTATATTTCTCACTTCTATTCTCTTTTCAAAATGATCTAATTTATTTATTTTCCATATCAAAATACATTCCAAACTCACTTTTAACTCTTTCTCATTTCTACTCTTTTATCTCTTTTCTTATTTCAAAATACTTTTATTTTCTTTTATTTCCAACTCATTTTATCACTTTTCATTATCCAAAAACTCTTCTGAAAATATCTCATAATCTCATAAATCTCTGAGGGTTCCAGACCCATCTCAAAATATATGTGTGCATATAAAATATCATAGGATTAAATAGGATCCATCTTCAAAATCTCCTCGAATCTCAAGTCAGAGCAATAATATCCAAGGGCCATTGTGTTGTCCCTTAATATTTTGATGATGATTTTAATTGAATTATTTATATGCACACAATTTAATTTATCAATGATTAATGTTAAATATTATTTTTTGTAATGATTTTAATTATCAATTATTCTATTTGAATAATTCATCTCATTAATCAAGTTAATGATCAATCTAATTGATTAATTCAATTCATAATATTCATGCTTAAATGTTAAAATTAATCTTATGATTAATTTATGTTATATCTTAAATTAATCTAAAAATGCTCTTAGTAATTTAATCTTGCTCAAAATTAAATTAATTGTGAATTATCCAAATATTGTCAAATGATTATATATTTGTGTGGATTAATTACAATTTAAGTCTTATCTTTGGAAATGAGATTCAATTTAAATATGATTGAGTGTTGGACACTAGTCACAAATTCTAGCACACTTAAATTACAAATTAAAGTGATTTACAAATGTGATTAAATGTTTTTTTTTGGAAAGGCATAAATTGTATTATACGAAAAATATAGATACAAATGTACAAGAAACAATCTAAATTAGCCCAAAACCCATCAACCCAAAAAATAGGGTTATGGCCCGAAGATGGAAACAAAACTTGATGGATGGCCCAATGAAGGAAACAATGGCCCTAACCCGAGAGCCCCACTAAACATCAGTCCCAAAGATAAGTTCCAAACAGCTGTGAGTATCCAGGTGTCCACTTTCAGATAGATCCCGCCTAGAGCACCACTTGTCCATTCCCAGGTAATGAGTTCAAATTGCCTTGAATCTGGACAGGCCTACCAGAAATCCATATGCCTCTCTCACCGACTGGTGCACGCATGGAATCCCCAGACCAAAAAACGGAGAAGAATTCAGGTAGCCTTGGAGACATCCGCCATTAGTTGATCGATTATTCCATATAGGGGGAACTGCTCTGAGACTCCATAGAAGATGGTGTAGGAATCTTCTACTGGCCTGCCTTTGACAAATCGCCGATCACTTCAAGGAAAGCTGAACAGCTTGATAAGCATTGCGATAGAGATAAGCCCACCTCTGGAACTCTTATTTTGACCCATAAAGCTATGTGTAATTTTATTTTCTCACAGGTTCTGCTGATGTCCACTTCAATCTGACGAAAACAAACCACGTTCCTAAGGATCCAGATGTTCCACGCCACAGCCATGAAAGAGATCCTTCAGACCTTCCTTTGTAATCCCCTAAAAGGGCCTTCCCACCACCAATTCCTGCACGAAGTGAAAGTCGAAGGGGAAGCCCAGCATAGGGACCACCACCGAACTGCTTCTGACCAAATTCTCCAGCTGATCTTGCATGTCATCAACAGGTGATTAGTGTCTTCTTCTTCAGCTTTGCACAAGTGACAACCCAATTGGGAATTAGTAATAGGGATTCCCCTGGATTTAAGATTTACCATGACAGGTATAGAGTTCTGAGACGCCAACCAGACGAACCAAGACACTCTTGGAGGGAACCAAGAGTTCCAAATTTCTTCCAGATTCCCATTTCCATATTAGAGAATCTTGATTGGTTCTTCCCGTTGTTGTGGTAGAGCAATTTGTAATAAGTTCTTATTTTAATTCCTCTTCCCAAGTGAATAGTCTTCTCCTGAAATTGAGTGCCGCTAGATTCAGATTAGGACCCGAGAAAACTTTGTCCACTGTAATGTGTTTATCTCCTGCAACTGAGAACAATCTGGGAAACATAATTTTCAAACTCGTTGAGCCCGTCCACCAATAATTCCAAAATTCGATTTGAGTTCCGTCGCCCAGTTTCCATTTGAAACCCTTATGGATTATCTCCTCTATGATTGGGTCATTTTTAGATAAGTTGGAGATCCCTACCCACAATGGAGATGGATTTGGGCATTTTGGAAGATAGGGCCAAAACTTCCCTCCCTCCATTGAGTAGATCCCTTTAATAACCTTCACCCAGAATTGATTTGGGTTAGAATAGAAAGACCACCACCACTTCGACAATAAAGCTCGGTTGTGAGCTTTTAAGTCACGAATCCCCAAACCCCCGTCTTTCCGAGCCATCTTCAGCTTATCCCATTTCACTAGATGTAGTTTTCTAGCCCCATTTGGGTCTGCCCACAAAAACCGCCTTGATAGCTTCTCGATTTTTTCCACTGCCGCTTTAGGAATCCTAAAAATCGACATATAGTATACAGGTAGGCTCAAGAGGGTTGATTTGATTAACGTTATTCTGCCCATCTTTGAAAGCAATCTGCTCTTCCAGAGAGCAAGTTTGGATTCGACCCTCTTAACAATAGGGTCCCACGTGGAAACCTTCCTCGGATTGGCCCACAATGAAATGCCGAGGTATTTAAAAGGTAATTTTGATACCTTACATCCCAGTATTGCCGCCGCTTCATCAGCTTTCCCCCTTTCCCCACCTGGAGCACAGACCATGGATTTAGAGTAATTGATTTTTAAACCAGTCAATACTCTAAGCCAAATAAGGATTCGTTTCATAGTTATTAAATCAGAAGTCCCCCCACTACAGAAAATAACCGTATCGTCTACAAATTGTAGATGTGATATATGTGGTAGACCAGAACCCAGCACTGCCTTTAGCCCTGAAATTAGTCCAGGTGAACTTAACTATGTCCATGTGGATGTCAATTAAATCCATGTCGGTAGAAAATTGCAATAGATCTTTCAAGCTCCTTGATACCGAATTGCACCCTTTTCGTTCTTCGCTGTGCATAACCTCATTAAGGTCCCCACCCAGAATCCATGGTATTGGGTTGCTCAGTTTGATCCGCACTAAATCGGCCCATAATGCCCTCCTCTCCCCAGAAGAGTTTGGTGCATAAATATTGCAAATGC
>NMUG010010223.1:0-11020 GCA_002855965.1 Monotropa hypopitys | reverse complement strand
ACTTATGCTATGATATTGATATGGTAAGTATTGCAATATGAATTGATTTTTGGCATGGTCTATGCCATGTTAAATTACATTAATGGATAGTTAGACTTATTGTTAGTCTTATGCATATGTATATATATATATTGCATGTATTTTAAGAAGATGTGAGGTTGTATCCTCTATATGGTTGTGTGCTTTTGATGACGACGTTTCAGGATAATAGTGTGTGACCGAAACAATTACCACGAAATCTAGTTTGAAGGATGCCTAGCTAACGTTACTTCAAGTTAGAAGTCTTGGGAAATTGAATTGGACTACATGATTCTCTTTGAAATGTCAGAATCGAGAGTTGGAGTAGTGTATTAGAAATGTTTTAATAGTGTTATACTTATGAGTATTTGGCTATTGGAATGTGCATTGTTGGAGAATGTGTTATGAATATTAATTTCGAGGATGAAATTTTATAAGTGGGGGAGAGTTGTAATATCCGTACTTATTTTAATTAATTTAATTTGATTTATTATTATTATTGAAAAAAAGTGTAGGGGAAATAATGGTGTAGAAGGGTATTCAGTATTTAATAAAGAATTTTTATATTATAAATATATGTCTCTTAATAAGTATTTATATAATTATGAATGTGGTGGCATGCAAGGGTAATTTAGACTAAGAGGGAAGAAGAAAGGTTGTAAAAAGGCTTTAAAATCTAATTAGGGTTTTATAATTAACCTAATCTTGATTAGGTTAGAATAATGGTGGCTACGGTGGCTTATAGAACGAGAAAGACTTGTAGAGAGAGAAAGATGGATAAGGCCAAGATGATGATGGAATCCTAGAGAGTTCTTTCAACCCTCAATCAAGAATCAAGTAAGTAATATCATACTCAAATTTCATAATCAAAGCTTTTGTAACGAAGTCTAGATCGAGTTTTTTCATATTTTTGGATTTTTGGGAGTTCTTGGGCAAATCTTATGATTTCTGGCTTTGAAGTGGTTTGTAGGGCATGTAAATGAAGTATAGTGATCTTATGATAGTGTGGGAGGTTAAGGGATGTGAGGTTTTATGATTTTTAGAGTTTAGATTGAGTTTTAAGAGTTTTGGACAAGAAGAGTTTGATGTTCATAACGAAACGTTTCTGCCCAGATTCGAATTATTTTTTTACCACTGTAATTCACGTTTTTGAGAGCCATTTCGGATTTTATTTTCAAACCCCACTCAATTTTTCGTTCTCTACAACATTTTGTTTGAAGCGTTAAGCCCAAAAACGCAATTATGATGTCCAAACTTAGTGATTTCAGTAGACTATCAAACCTAATCGATTTCTAGAACATGTATCTTTGGACCCTTATAGTTTGGGTTATGATTATGAGGTCCCTTAGGCAAAAAATTTCCAGAAATATTTCATCATGTGCGTCTCGTCGAGAGCTTTCTAACTCCATATTACAATCTGAAATCGGAGTTACGTAGCAAGTTATGCACGTTTTAAGTACGTAGTTTTGTGTAGGAGTTTTTGGGAATACTTTGAGGATTGTTTTGGATTGATTATCCGGGCTTTGAGATTTATGCTTGGACATGTAATTAATAAATATTGAGAGATATTTTGGAGTCTTTAGAGTGTTGAGAGCTCTTAAGATAATCTAAAATTCATATACATGTTTCCATCCTGTGAATATGCATTAATTATTATCAGTTATCTCAAGGAGGTGGCTTTCGTTCTTCCTGTGTTGCGTGGAGATAACATTGGCATCAGTCATCCATTCAGTGAGTTTGTATTAGATATGAAATTTATTTATTCATATGCGAACCATTTTCATGTTTAAAACGATACAACTTGAACCAAATTGGTTATTTCATAATTATAAAAAGAATGATGAAATTAAATTAAGAAAACTTGAATGATTTAATGTAATTAGTTGTACAACACATACGGTGGATACGTAGATTTCCCTTGGTGGTTCACTTTAGTCTATAACGATGTTAAGTACACTAATGCCTTGGAAATTAATAGTTAAGGTGTATGCTTCTTGAATGTTATGCACGACTTTATACTCATAAGGTGGCCAGTGTGGGCAGTTGGCATATATTGCTATAAGGCTGGTGTATAGCCTAAGGTGGCCAGTGTTGGCAGTTTGCGGCCTTTTTGCCAAGAGGCTGGTGTATAGCCTAAGGTGGCCAGTATTGGCAGCAGATCATTATGATCATCAGTTATAGCCAGATGGGCTAGCCTTCGGGCATTTGGTGTTTTTGTTCCACAGATGGTGGATGTTGATGAACGATGTTTTACCCAAATGGGCTAGCCTTCGGGCAACAATAAATGAAATTATATTAGATGATGATGAAAGATATTTTAGCCAGGTGGGCTAGCCTTCGGGTAGGATTGAATTAAAGTATATTTGGGTGCAGGTGTGTTCACCCTAGAGCTATAAAGTGGATGTAAATCATATTATATTATTGGGTGTGTATGTGTGTTCACCCTAGAGTTATGCATTATAATTATTCCTTATAGGAATGTAAGAAGTTGGAAGTGTAAATAAACTTATATAACTTTATACGTATTATATATTGATCGGTGTAGAGATGAGGTATAGGGTGGATAAATGATTATCATTAGTAATAATCATAGTTTGGTGCACATAAAAACAGTAGTATTGCTTGAGGTACATATTTTGGAAAAGAAATTGAATGGTTCATTGAAGATGGCACTTGAGGTAAAATATTATACGTGAACCCTTAGATGTTAATGACTAGTTGTAGAGGGCTTTTCACACCCTTCGTACATTGACGGTTGCTTGGACACACTTACTTGGTAGACGTTGAGTAGGATAGACAGTCCCTTGGAGTTGTCACCCTCCTTGGGCATAGACTTGCAATAAGAAGAAAAATATGATTATTTTTAGTTATCATGGAATCTTATAAATGAAATCAAGATGAAAGAATGCAAGACTTGGAAGAATTATAAATGCAAATAAAGATTGAATTCAATGCTTATATTAACTTACTTATGCTTTCGATTCAAGTTATTCAATTATGTAAATTCATATCTTGTTAGTCATATGTTTAGATATCATATCTAACAAACTCTGGATTTCCTTACTTGTGTCTTTCCTTTCTTTCTTTTCTTTTGGCTTGGAAATCCAGGACTTGGAGACTTAAGGATTTGGTCCACTACAAGCAGACTTGGAGTAAGGTTAGTCTTTTCAGAGGCTTGGCAGTTTTTAGCAGGTAGTTGTGCTGGCTAGTTTCATAGCCTTTGTCTTAGTTAATTGAGTAGTTTTATTAGATTATTTCAGTTGTAGTAGCTGTTCTACTTTTTAGGCGGTATTGTCTTGTTTTCTGATTGATGCTAGTAGATGTTACACTTATTCTATTTTTGGGATTGTGAGATTTAGTCTTCCGCTATACTAGAAGTTTTATGTTGAAGTTTTGTGGAGCGAAGTTTTACCTTGAAGTTGTAAGGCATTTTATTTATCATTATCTTGTGGTGAAGGTGTCTTTTGAGATTTTTAATTATCAGAACATGGGTTTTTATTTGGAGGTGTTCTTCGTAATGTATTCATCCTGTAATTGTTTAAATTTAAATGATTATTTGGGACGGATCGTTACAACCTGTCCTGGCAATAAATCCTTACCCCGAATTTCATAATCTATCTAAACCAACCGGAACAATAGTCCAAGCACCAGGTGTAAAGGCTGACAAAAAAAGTCATTCTTAATTGAAACTGGTACTACCAACCGCGTTGTACCTCATACATCAAGGCCCAGCCAAACCGAACAAGAAGAATACATGTCTCGATTCAATCTCAGTGGAGTCTGGAAAAAAGTTGCTGACAATAGGATTCGCTCTCCACCAGTTCGCCGACCTACACCACCTACTTCCTCAGACGCACTGCCAACGGTCGCGCTGGAAGTCGCTGTTGCGACTGGCACCAGTGTTCAGCCTACCACGGCTGAAAAAACCATTCCCAAACCTCCATCGAGCAAACCCAAATCTACCCAAATTATTGCACCAATCCCCTCTGTTGCCGAACCAACTACTTCGCTGCCAATTGTCACAATAGACCCCATTGACGTTGAGGCTCTTGTGCCTTCAGAAACCGAGGATGATCTCCCGCCGCCCAAGAGGACACGGACGGCTCATTCACGTCGACCAAGGACCACCTTTGACCCTACCTTGTGGGTCCCTCTACTGAAGAAGGGAGGGGAAACCTTTGTGCAGATATCCGATACGGTTGAGGAACTTCCAACTGCCGCGGGGATTGCCCATGCAGTTTTTCTGCCCTAAGACATGGAACTGGAGGAGAGACGAATAGACATCGATCTTTATGCCCAAGTTTGCTCTAAGTCTTGCAAGGTAATTCTCATCTTAACTTTGTTTTAACTCTACACTTCTTACTCTTACTTAGACTTCCATTCTTTTTCTTCTACAGACTGTTCAGTGTGTTGCCGTACTGCGCAAGAGACTTGCAGATCTGAAAATTCAATATGAGCACGAGCAGGAAATGAATAGCAACCGACTCATCCAAATTGGCAAGAAGGATGAGAAGATTGCAATGCTGACGGAGAAAACCGGCCAACTGGCTGGGGAAGTGCTCACTCTCAAAGCTAAAGTGACCCAAGTGCAGTTAGAGGCCGATAGTCGATATAAAACACAACGTGACCTTCTGGAAAAAGTGAAGGCGGATGCTAGAGACGAGCTGAAGAGAAAAATCAATTATCACCAAGAGGAGATGGAGGTGGCCAACGCTAAATTCTGGAAACGGTCAATTGAGCTTGAGTAGTTGCGCAACGAGGTAAAGGATGACAGGTATGCTGCTGGGTATGCTGCTGGCCTTAGACTTTATGGGGGTGCCAGTGGAATCATCGATTCGCGCGTTAACTCCACTGGCCTTCGTATTTTTGGAGCTTGAGACAATCCCCCCAGCCATCCAAGAAGCTGATCCTTCAATGCCTGGGTTGACTGAACAGTCATCAGACACTGTGTCATCTGCCTTAGATCCTGCAACTGGTGAAGTTGCCGTGCTACCATCTTTTTCCAACATTACTGCTGAGATCCGAACTGCCACACTTTTATCTTCTGCTGATGTTACAATTTCTCAGATGACATATCTCACTATTCCACCATTCGTCTATGGCTCCGCTCACAGTCTTTCAACTGATACCGCATTGAACATACCCACCGAGAACATTCATATTGCTTCACTCATGTCTGATCCACCTTTGGCTATTACCATATAGCCATTTGCTGAAATCCCACCATCTGAGGTGTCAGGCACCAACAAGATTGTTTGATTTTTATTTAAAATGGGTCTGTAATAACTTTATTTCTGAACTACTCATATCAACAACTAATTTGTTGATATCTTTGCTTTCATTTGCTGGGGACGATAGTCGCTGTTTTTTGTGCTTTTGAACTTGTCTGGAACTTATGATTTTTGGAATCATGCTTGCATTTAGTGGTATACATTTCTGATTTTACTTATAACATGCTAAATTCCATGTAGCGTGGTACCATATATTTGTCATTTCCATTTCTGGAATTCCTACAAATATTGGCAATGCGGGCTTTTTGGTTCTCCATTTATTTATTCTGTAGACAAAAATAATTGCCTCATTGGCCAAGGAATACTATAATTCCCTGAGTTTCTCGCTCATTTTAATCCTGGTTTGCCTTGGGACTCCTCACCCCCTAAAAGCAATGAAAGATTGAGGGTCAAATTTGCCCCCTTTAGGGTGTCCCACGTGTTTTAAAACTTGGCTCTCTTGAGATGACTATCCCTTTTTAAAGCTTTTGGCTTAGGATCCGTGAGGAACCTTATGGATTTTCATCTTTCATCCAAATTTTGAGGCCAGATCCTTGCGACCTCTCATCCCCTAAAGGATCTGAGCTCTAGAGGATGGTCCTGGGTCTTCTCAACCCATTTCTCGCATTCCCTTCTCGGAACCATTTACCAATTTCAAACCTTGGACCTCTTGAGATTTTCATCCCTTTTTAAGACTTTTGGTTTAGGATCAATTGAGAACCAACGATTTTGAGTTTAGGATCCTTGGGATGTTACATCAAGGTCCTTAGCTCGGGAGCAATAGTACCAGGTCTTCTCAACCCATCTCAGGCATTCCCTGCTTGGGACCATTGCCCCCCAATGAGAAAGTAAAGACTGGACATAACTTGACTTTCTCATTCAATCATCTGACTTGATTCACATCAAAATTGGAGCATGCTTGTGCAAAAACAAACATCTCATTCTGGGCAAAACTTCATTTTTTAAAAACTCGTCTGAATACATGAACACATCAACTACATTTATTGATAAAATTTCTTCAAATTAGACACATTCCAGGTGCGGGGGATCTGTACTCCATCAAGATCTTGAAGCTTATAGGCTCCCCGCCCTGCTATGCCAATAATCTTATATGACCCTTTCCAATTTGGCCCCAACTTTCTATTTGCTGGATCTTTCGTGTTTCCCAAAACCTTCCTTAGAACTAGATCCCCAATCTTTGAATTCTCTCGGTGTGACTCTGTGATTGTGAAACTTAGCGAAATGGCTTTGATAGGAGACCAACTTAATCAAGGCCCTTTCTCTTTTCTCTTCTGCTAAATCTAGATGCACAGCTAAAGCCTGATCATTGCCCCTTATTACACAAACTGAGTTCTGATCGTTGAGATTCCGATTTCCAAAGAAATCACAGCCTTTGAGCCATAAGCAAGTGAATAAGGAATTTCTCCCGTTGCTCGCCTAGGCATAGTGCGATAAGCCCAAATGACTAGTGGGAGCTCATTAATCCATCCTCCTTTAGCTTTCCAGTCTTTTCTTTATCCCATCCAGTACGGTCTTGTTCGAGGCCTCAGTCTGCCCATTACTTTAAGGATAACTTACTGAAGTATAGAAATTCTTTATTTTGTAGGTTGAACAAAATTTCTTAAACTTATCTTGGAACTGTGTGTCATTATTTGATACAATGGCATAATGGATTCCAAAACGAGTGATGATGTTCTTCCATACAAAATATTCACTGTTGTGCTTTATGATTTTTGCTAACGGCTCTGCTTCAATCCACTTTATAAAATAGTCTGTGCCCACAAGTAAGTACTTCTTGGTCCCCCCGAGCTGTTGGCAAAGGACTCACAATATCTAGACCCCACTGAGCAAAAGGCTATGGACTTGTGAGTGGTGCCAGGTTCATGGATGGTGTGTGGATGATAGGAGAATTTTTTTAACACTTCTCACAATTACGAACATATACCTTAGCCTCTTCATGCATTTAGGGCTACCAATAACCTTGAGAAATAGCCTTATGGTCTATTGATCTTCCCCCCACGTGGCTGCCGCACACCCCTTCATGAATTTCAAACAGAAATTGTTGAACGAGTGAGGGATGCACACATCGTAGGTAAGGCCCTATGGAGGACTTTCTATATAAAATATCATTTAAAGACAACCAAAATCTGGACGCTTTGATTCTTAGTTTATGGGCTTCCTTCTTATCATCTGGCAGTTGGTTAGTCTTGAGATAGGATATAATGGGATCCATCCAGCTCGAACCCAGGTCTACCTCATGTACTTCCTCTTGCTCTTGAGTCTGAATGCTCAGCTGCTAGATAGTGTCCACACAAATTGTGCGGCATAGCTCTGAAGATACCGAAGAAGCAAGACATGCCAGTGCGTCTGCATGGCTGTTCTGCTTCGAAGTGATTTGAATTATTTGGACTTGATCAAAGTACTGGAGCCTCTTCTTTACCTCTATCACATACAACGCCATCTGATCATCCTTAGCTATGTATTCACCGGACAGTTGGTTGACCACCAATTAACTGTTGTAATGAATTACCAAATACTTTGCCTCGCACTTCCGAGAACTGGTCATTCCGGCCAACATGGCTTCATACTCTGCTTCATTATTTGAGGCATTGAAAGCTAGTCGAATTGACTGTTCTAGAATGAGCTCTTTCGGGGAAATCAAGATCACCTCTACACCTGATTCCTTGTTGCAGACTGATCCATCCACGTAGAGTTTCCACAACTCTTTCATAGATGGCTTATCTGCCTTTAACTCAGGATGCGTAGGGTCTTTTTCCATTTCATCTTGGTGTTCTGAAACTGGAGCAGGACTTTGTGAGAACTCAGTAATAAAATCTACTAGGATTTGACTCTTGATGGTTGTACGGAGGAGGAACTCGATATCATATTCGCCCAATTCCACGGACCACCTAGCCACCCTCCCAGACAGGTCTGTCTTTGTTAGGACAGATCCGATTGGATGAGTGGTGGGGACTCTGATTGGATGAGCGAGGAAAATAATATTACAGCTTCCTTGATGTCATCACTAAGGCCAGAATGAGCTTCTCCAATTGGAGGTATCTTGTTTCTGCGTCTAACAAAGTTTTGCTTACATAATACACTGGAACCTATTGCCGCTCTGCTTCTCTAATCAATACCGCACTGACAGCATGCTCCGAGACTACAAGGTATACAGTCAATGCCTCTCATGGCATTGGAGTGACAATTAAAGGTGGTGGTGCCAGGTATTTCTTCAAATCTTGGAAGGCTACTTCACAATCTGCCCTCCATTCATACTTTGAACTCTTTTTCATCAACTGCAAGAAAGGCCTGCACTTGTTCGGGCTGTGGCTAATAAATCAGTTCAGTGCGGTCACCATCCCAGTCAGACGCTGAACCTCTTTGGTCATTCTTGGGTTCTAGAGAATTTGTAAGGCTACGATCTGATCCGGATTAGCCTCAATTCCTCTTCTCGTCACTAGGTGGCCCAGAAATTTGCCTGAGCTTACTCCAAAGGTACATTTCGAGGCATTGAGTTTTAGCTTGAACTGTCTCAGTACTTCAAACGTTCTACATAAATCGACAAAGTGGGAGTTCGTCTCCTTAGACTTGACCACCATGTTATCTATGTACACTTCCATACTTTTTACGATCAAATCCCGGAATATGAGCATAGCTAGTCTCTGATAAGTTGTCTCATCATTTTTTAGCCCAAAGGGCATAACTTTATAACAATAAAGTCCCATTAGAGTGATGAATGAAGTCTTATCCTCGTCAGACTCATATCCTGCCATGGAGTTGACCAATTGATCTATCTTAGACATAGGAAAACTATCCTTAGGGCATGCTTTATTGAGACTCGTAAAATCAACACATACACGTCAAGTTCCATTTTTCTTTTTTACAACAACAGTGTTTGAAAGCCATTCAGGATAATACAATTCCCTTATAGCATTAGCTTTCAATAACTTATCTAATTCTTCCATTATTGCTTTAGTGTGGTGCGCGGTGGATCTGCGTCTTCTCTGTATGACTGGGCAGTGGCATGGATCAACATTGAGATGATGACATATCATACTTGACTCTACCCCAGCCATCTCTGCTGGAGTCCAAGTGAATACGTCAATATTCTCTTTCAACATCTGTTCCAACTCTAAGACATCCGTTTCAGGGAGTTCTTCCCCATGCAGAAAGTACCTATCCTCTTCGGACTCATGCGCGGGGACCTCTCTCAGGTTTTCCACCATACGTGAGCTAGGATCCACACCCACGTCTTCAAGAACTGACTAGTCAGGGACTTTGATGGTCTTTACCTGTTCTGCTATTGGGGTATGCTTGATTGATGCCAGAAAATAGTTTCTGAATGATTTCTGGTTTCCCCTTATGCTTTCCACCCCCTTAGGATCAGAGAACTTGAGCACCTGGTGATACGTAGAAGGTATTGCTCCCATTCTGTGAAGCCAGGTACGGCCAATAATGGTGTTGTACGCAGATGAGAGATCTACCACTAAGAACTCTACTTCCTTGGTTACCCGTCCAACTCGGAATAGTAGAATAATAGAACTTAATGGCCAAACTGGGACTGTGGTGAACCCAATCAAGGGGATCTTTGCCTCCTTCAAATCCTTCTAAGTTAGCCCCATCTTTCTGAATGCTTGAAAATAGAGGATCTCGGTGGAGCTACCCTGATCCACCAGTATCTGCTCCGTATCAAACCTGTTGACATTGAGGGTTATCACCCAAGCATCACCGTACGGGAAGGTGACCCCCTATGAGTCAGCATCTGAAAAGGAGATCTGGACTGCTTCAGGGTCTTCTTCTCTCTGATGTTTCTTGCCCAATTGGAGTACATACTGCTCTGATGCCTCTCCTCATTTCTGGGCCCTGGCCTGGTCTCGTCTGAGATGGTCTTCTCCTCCATGAGTCATGTGGATGACACTAGCAGGAGTTAGGTCCTCATTTGAATAATCATCTCGTTTTTCCGCCCGCCTAGGCCTATCTCCCCGAGTAGACGTCCGGGCGATATAATGTTTCAAATGACCTAATTCCACCAGTTCTTCCAAAAATTCTCTGAAGTCAATGCATTGTTCGTTCATGTGTCCATACTGCTTGTGATAATTGCATTTCAAGCCTGTTGCCTCCAATTCCTCCTAGTTTCCCCTTTGTTTTGCAGGCCATCCCCAAAATGCTTCATTCTGAAGGAGAAAACCCAGTCAGAAAATGGGAACATTAAATGTCGTTCTGATTGCCTTGTATGACTCTAGTCCTAGTCTGGGCATTCTCAGGACTGGCAGCCCGACAAAGTTTGTCTGTTGCGCAATCGGGGCTGGTTCTCTCTACGCGGGGGAATCTTTCCGTGCTTCTGGCTTCTTCTTTCTTTTTTTCTTCTTCTTTTCCTCTGAGTCCACCATATTTGCGTGGTGGGCTTGTTCGCAGTATGGCCAGCTTTCTGTATTGCTGTTCTTCCAATTTGGCATGTTGTTCCACCCTTTCCATTAACTCCGAGAAGGTCTCCCATGGTTCAAAGTCAGGAACTCCCTCAGTTTCTTACCAAAGGATAACCCCAACCTGAATATGGAGACAACCTGCTTCTCCGTGCAATCTTCGACCTCATTGTACATCTCAACATACCGGTCGGTATAGTCCCTTAGACTCTTGTTAGATCGCTTTCTCAGCGACGTTAGAGAATCGAAGTGTTTGGGGGTTGCATGGTTGGTCATGAAATGACTCACGAAGGTCTCATCTAATTGCTC
>NMUG010010222.1:0-11021 GCA_002855965.1 Monotropa hypopitys | reverse complement strand
TTTCTCGTGGGACGGTTGAGATAGATGTGACTCTTTTAAATGATAGTCCGCGTTTGGAGTAAGCCGGTTCTTATTTAGTGAGGCGACCGAGACTCGTGGGACTTATTTTCAAAGTGATGTTAAGCCGGAAGTCGAACAAACTATTAAAGCAAGATAATCAATTCACCAACATGTACTATATAGATATGTATATAGAGGATAGTAAGGATACAGAAGTCTGTTTTTAGATCAAATGCTATGATGTATTTAATGAAATTAAGATTACATTAGAAGTTTAGGGATAAAATAGGAAGGTTTAATTATGTAAGAACGATATGAAAATGAAACCCACCTAAACATATATATTAGGCAATAATGAGAGAATTTTGACTGTTCACTAACATGAGGCTTCAATTTGTTAAGAATCCATTAGAGAGAGAACTGGATTGGGCTGGATTTCGATTTGTGCCCACAATCCTTTTATCGACTCATTAACATTTTTTTCTGAAGCCGGACAAAATAAGTCCACTTCTTTGAGGAATTCTGCGTGTAAAATGGGGAGCAAGAAGAAGAGGAAGAGGATGGTGGTGGTGGAGAGGCCAACCATACACCCTCGGAACAAGTACTCCGAAAACCCACCGGACTTCGGCCAATTAGCCTCTCTGTACCCTTCGTTTCAACCATTTGTTTTCTACTCTCGCAAGGGTCACCCCAGAATTGACTGGACCGATTTCAATGCTACCAGAGAGCTCACTAGGGTTTTGTTACTCCACGACCATTCCCTTAATTGGTACTGTTCGCATATATTTGTTAAATAAGTTTATTTTGAGCTTTTGGGGGTTTGGTTTTTGTTCCTTTTTTATTTATGGAGTCTTTGTGAAATGCTAACCACAACGGTATAGGTTCTGGTTTAAAAGTCTGTAAAATTAGTATGGGGGGTTCTATATACAACCAACCACAACCACCCGAATGATGAATACAAAGCACATTTTTTTTTGAAATTTTGGACATTTTTACCCTTGGTTTTTTGGAAATTTTTTGAACCATTCAGACACAAACTTCTGAAATTTGTCAAATTATTCGGACACAAACTTCCGAACTACCCTATTTCGTTCGGAAGTTTGTGTCCGAAGTGGACTTTCATCGAAAAATTATGACACAAACTTTCGAAGACAGGTTGTATTCAGCATTTTGGTGGTTGTATCTAGAATTTGATTTCTCTTTTTTTGCATTAGTTTACGCTTCATTTTGCGGTTGTTGGCATGGCACTTTTGTCATCTTTTCAGAGAAAATGCGGGCAATGAAAAGAAATTAGGAAGTAAATTTGTACCCAAGAAGTGGTTCTGATTCCCAATCAGTGGACTTCACTGGTGCCGGTGTTGTGGGAAGTGACTGTAGGGATTCCATGATTTTCAGTCTTGTATTGTGGGAATTATTGGCTTGTGGTTGAATTACAGAGAATATAACTTGTAGGTGGATTCCTGATGGGCAGCTCTGCCCTACTGTGCCAAACAGATCTAACTACATCCACTGGATTGAAGATCTATTGTCATCCAATATTATTACAGACACTAATGCTAAGGGTGACGGTGAAGTTGTACGTGGTTTTGATATTGGAACTGGGGCCAACTGTATTTACCCGCTTCTTGGTGCATCCCTTCTGGGATGGAGTTTCGTGGGGTCAGGTATTTTCATTGGAACTTTTTTTGTTTTTCAACTAATTGGCTTCAGAAATTTTGCATATGGTACACGTTAAGTGATGTTCTAGTATTGCTAAACTTTGTGGCAGATGTGACTGATGTTGCATTAGATTGGGCAGAGAGAAATGTTAAAAATAATCCACACATTTCTGGTTTAATTGAAATTAGGAAGGTTGTGAGTGGCAAGAAGACATCTTATGGGCAAGAGTCATGTAAAGCCCAGCTGGTGGAGAATGGAAACAATACAGACACATATGGAATTGAGGACTGTAATCCGGAGTCTGATCTTTTACCTTCACTAGGATTGCATTCAGATGTGAAGAAGAGTTATGATAGACCACCTGTACTTTACGGTGTTATCAGGGATGGAGAGAAATTTGACTTTTGCATGTGCAATCCACCTTTTTTCGAGTCAATGGAGGAAGCAGGGTTAAATCCAAAAACTTCTTGTGGTGGGACACCAGAGGAGATGGTTTTCCCCGGTGGAGAGGAAGCTTTCATCAGCCGTATTATTCAGGATAGTGTTGAATTGAAGCAGTCTATCCGGTAGCACATTTTATAAATTCCAGGTTTTGGTTGATCTTTAATGTCTCAAGTTACTCGTGTACCATAAAAAACATCGTACTGCATTGTCCACTTCATTTGTAGGTGGTACACATCAATGGTTGGAAGGAAATCGAACATGAAGATACTGATATCGAAACTTCGTGAGGTTGGAGTAACTATAGTTAAGACAACTGAATTTGTTCAAGGCCAAACTTGCCGATGGGGGCTTGCATGGTCATTCATGCCTCCTGCGAAGAAGATATTTTCATCCCATGTTGCTGAGAAGAGTGTGCTGTCTTTCACGCTTGAGGTCTGGATATATTTTTCTTATTTTACATGGTCAGTCATATCACTCTTTTCCTGATGTGATTAGGATGCTGTAGTGTTGACTGATGGTGTGATTAGCATACTGCGGGAGTTTGATTACAGTGATTATGTTGTTTCTATATCTTTGACATAAAGCCAGAGTAATCAAACCAGACTTTTTAGACTCTTGTTTCTTGCTATATGTAATTTCACATTCCGATTTTTCTCATTTCCAGGGTCTTCAACGCCAATGCAGTGCGATACATGTGTTGCAGTCTGTAGAAACCTTTTTCTGCAGTTCCGGTGCAACTTGTAAACTAAATGCTTCTGTATTTACCCTGGATGTATGTTCTTTTGCTTTTACTTGTTATTGATGTTACGGTTCTTTATTCGATGTGATATTACTACATTCTTACATGTAATACAAACTGATCTTGCTAGATCACTGCTTCTGATGATCACTGTGATGCAATCCTGAAGAATGAGCCAAGCAATTTCAGTGAACCTGCACCTTGCCAATCTGAGCAAGCAGTATCCAATGGATCAGATTGTTCCAATCTTCCACCGAACAACCTGTCTCTACGCATATCGGTAAACTGTCCTCAAGGGTAGGCTTGAATTTCTGCCTTTTGTTGTCGAAACTGATATTTGATTCTATATATTTTGTACTTATAGGTCTTTCAACAAATTCCAGGCACGCTTTTGGTGAGAGGTTCCTTGCAGCATAGAGAAAGCCATGCTGCAGGTTTGTCCATATCTGTTTCTTGATATAGTTCACATATGCTCTCGAGACCTTGGACCATATTTTGTTTTCGATCACTACATCACTTCAACTATCTCCAAGTTTTGTCGACTTTAAAGCATAATCGAGAGACAAAAATCATACTCTTGATTTCAATGCAAAGAATCTCTTTCCCAAATTGTATACAGGTAGCAAGTATCCCTTATGGTCTCAGTTTGACGCGTACTGTATTTGTAAAATGCTGCATCTCTGCTTAATTATGATTGCATTGCTCTCTCCAATCTTTTGTAACAGCAAATTCATGTATAGGCTATTTCATTGCAGGTGCGTTGTCATCGGTTTTCCTGAGATTGGAAGAAGTTCTCAAACATAAATTTTGTAGAGAGAAGGCGCCTGCAGGTGGTTCATCGATTAATCGTGTGAGATAACAACTTAGCATTTGCTCAAAAATGCACATTGAACGGATTACGGATATGCCACCGTGAATGCTTTTGTTTTCGTGTTGTCGGAGTCTAATTAAAACACTCCACAGTGAAACATTTTTGGTCTTCTTTATACCAAAATAGTATTGTTTGCTAAACAACTTGTCTAGTAAGTTGTCTAGTAGTACAATAGTTTCTATTTAATTTCACATCATATCAGTTTTTTGAAAGCACCACACAAATTTCCCTCAATGGAAGGATTGGAGGTTTCTCATGCCACCAAGATTAAACTACTTTTTGGAATGTTAGAAATAGTTAGAATAATAGTGATTGGGATTTTGTCCCACATCACTTATATAAAGTTGTGTATTGTCTCTCTCATTATATAAATAAACTATTCATGTATTAGGGTTAGTTAAGATCCTATACATTTATACTCACATAGTTTACATGGTACCAGAGCCATGTAACCCTACCACATAACCCTAGCTCTTCCAAAACCCTGGATGACACTAGCCTGACTTGTCAAAATCCTAGCCGTCGCTATTCAAAACCGCTGTTACCCCTTCTTGTAAATTTATTTTCCCCCAAACCCTAGCCACCAATTTGTTACTCAAAACACTCTATTACTCAAAACCCTAATAGACAAACCCTAGCCACCGCAACTCTAATAACTCAAACAATCGTTGTTGCCTTGTTGTCATCGTCGTTCCTTTGTCATTGCCATCTAGCTGCCGCAACGTCCCCTTGCCATCACCATCCTATTGCCGTCCCCTCGTCTCACCTAGATTGACTTACCGTTGTCTATCAATCTGTCTCTCGTCGATTGCTAGCTATCAATGTTGACGTCAATGCTTGGTCTCCATCATCTCCTCGTTGCCATTACCATCTGGTTGTCATTGCCTCAGTCGTTTGTTGCCATCATCACTCTGTCAATCTCTTGGCTTCTAGATCTATCTGGAACACTTGGCTTCCAGGTCTTTTTCAATTCAGTCTTGTTCTGGTTGCTGCTCCTCTTCTCCAGCACATTTCCTGAGTCAATTAAGTGAGTCATTCCTTAGTTCTCAACGATATTCTTACTTGATGTGATACACCTCTTTCTTGTTCATGTCTGGTAATGATGTATGGTTGGTGGTTTGTTAGATGTTTGGTCGCTCGTTGGTGACTTTTTTGGTATATTGTTGTTGGTTCTCATTATCATTGCTCATGGTTGGTTCCTAGTTGTCTATTTATTATTTGTCATCATGTCTGAGGATAAGTCTATTGGTTTTATTTTTACGTCTTCTTGGTTTCGTGAGCAATGTTCTATTACCTCTATTCTATTAAATGGGAGCAATTATGTCATTTGGGCTATGTAATTTCCTTCAACAAATGTTGCAACTTGCATTTCCGGTAAAGTAGCCCTCTATTTTCGGAAATACAACCCTCTGCTTCCTTCCTTAACTCTTAAACCTCTCTATTTCTAGAAATACAAACCTTGATTTCTGGTAATGGGGCTTCTGTTCCTTATTTCTTTCCCTTCATTCTACAACTTGTTCTTCCCTTTTCTCCTTGTTCTTGAAATTTCCTCTTTCTTATCAGTAATTGACTTTTAATTCCCTCAACCACTGAACTTCATCTTTCTTGACCTATCCTACTGGTAAACATAATATAACAGAGCATAATCTCAAGATTTTCATTTCTTGTTTAATTCCCCAGAATTATCAACAATTAACCTAAAACTTAATCTTTTCATTATACAACTCCATTTTTACCTCAATCAACAATTCCAAATCCGTAGTTTCCAAATCAAACCATTTAACTCCTCACATACGATTTTATCTTTTCAATAACCATACAGAATCTTGGAATGTTCGAGAAACTTTTAAATTAATCATTCCAATCACAAACAACACTCAATTGTTCTAATATGATTCTAATATCCCAAAATTCCATACACAAAATTCAATTAGTTTAATTGTTTAAATTCAAACTCAAAATTCAATTCAATCACTCACAAATCAAGTCTTATTCGAAATTCTTTAAACCCGATTAAGAATTAATTCCCTACCATCCAATTCCCAGAAATTTAACAAGGTTACAATATTTACCTTCTTCAATCGACTTATGGATTCCTTGGCTAGCTTAGCTCTTAATTTTTTATCCCACGAACACTTTTCCTTTCTTCATTCTCTCTCCTCTTTTCCTTTGTGAATGAGTTTTATCTCTTAGTTCACTAAACTTCAGATCCCACCTCTTGTTATAATTAATTAGCTGACTTATTATTTGTTTGCACCTCAAGTTTTATGCCACATAGCCTTTTAAAATTTTGTATACTACCAAGTAGGTCTGCAAACGAGCCGAGCTGAGCCGAGCTCTGTCAAGCTCGAGCTCGGCTCGACAAAAAATAGGAAGGCTCGAGCTCGATTCGAGCTCGATTCGAGCCAAATAATTCAAGCTCGAGCTCGACTCGTTAAAAAAATTAAAAGCTCAGGCTCAACTTGAATGAGCTCGGTACTACATAAACGAGCCAAGCTCGGCTCGAGCTCGAGCTCATTTGAAAGGCTCAATATGGGTTCTTCAAAATCCACCTCCTTCATATAGATGAAAAAAGTACAAGATTTTTCCAAATTTCTGATGTGGGATTGTGACACGAGCTCGCGAGCTCTTAACGAGCCGAGCCTGGCTCATTACTTCTCAACGAGCCCAGCTCGCGAGCCTAATCGAGTCGAGCTGTACAGAACTCGAGCTCGGCTCGCTAACTTAACGAGCCAGATAATTGGGCTCGAGATCGGCTCATTTACCATTCGAGCCGAGCTCTTACCGAGCCGAGCTGAGCCGAGCTCACGAGCTGTTCGTCTCATTTGCAGCCCTACTACCAAAGCATTTCAATCCCCTAGTTTCAAAGCCATTAATGGCTAATCCAATGCCAAATTCCATCGTTGGTTTTACAAATCTTTGTTGACTTATAATTTTGTATTTTCTCCTTACTCCTTGCCACCTATCCTCTTAATTCCATATATGGTCAAAACAATTTAATTCTTTAGTCCAAAGCCATTAATGGCATACTCAATGCCAACACACCTCAGTTTCTCAGTCGGCCTTTTTTGTCTTCTTCTCTGCTTTCGCCGTTCCAAGACTCCTCGTATTAGTTCCATATTTTTGGAGATAATCTCTCATGTTTTCTGGAAGTTGGAGGACCACAGCCTCACTCCTTTTCTACTTTCGGAAAATGAGTTCTCTTAACCTTACTACATTTCTAGAAATGCAAGCCTTAAGACTCATTCAAATTTTCGGAAGTTCATTCTCTCCCCCCTTCTACATTTCCAGAAACAAGCCCCATGGCTTGCTCTCAATTTTTGAAAAACCACCCCTTAGACCTCACCCTTTTTCGGAAATACCCATCCTTCCACTCCTTCTGAATTTTCAGAAATACACCTCATTGTTGCTTCCATTGCACTTCTGCATTTCCGATAAAGAAGCCTAGTGTATATCTTTGCCTTTCTGAAAATTCAATCTTGGGTACACTTCTTTTCCGAAAGTTTAATTTTAGTTCAACCTCAATTCCCTTTCTTCTTTATTTCTGGAAGAACAAGCTTTAATTCACCCCCATTTCTTGGTAATCTAGCTATATATATCCCCATTTTTTGAAGAAAAAAAACAAATGTAATTGTAACCTTGGTTCTCTTCCTTTTTATAGGAAACCTCAAATATACCTCTACTCTCACTCCCTTGGTATTCTTCTTCTATCTATTCCCAACAAAGGGTGGCTACTCCATCCATTTTCCAGAGGCTTCCCACCTCTTGATCCAACTTTAATTCCAACAATTTCCTAGCTTTTTTACCACAATAACTTCCCTTATAAATCCTTTTGGATTAATTAACCATCATTGCAACTCTCTAGGCAATTAATCAACCTAATTATCATATACCTTATACTTTTATTTATAAAATTACATGTTGGGGGCCGAACCAAAGAGAGGTCGGAGCCATGACCTCCTCCGGAAGGTCCGCCATGCATGCCAACTATTAGGGGGCCTATCAGGTCTAGACCGACAGAGGGAGCTCCTGGGGCTCGCTTCGGCACTGAAGCCTCACAGCCCAGGGACAGCCCCTGCCGATGGAACAGCAAGCCGAGGTCAAACGACCAAGCAAAAAGCAGAGGCCGACGGAGGGGGCTACCCCGGGGCTTACTTCGGCATGGAAGATTTACTGCCCGGGGACAGCTCCCTGTTGATGATTCACCGTACTGAAGGGCGCCCCTTCGACCGAACATGACAAATACCTCGACTGCAGGGAAGATTCCCTCTGGAGATAGCATCCTGGGTTCTGCGCACATGGTAGACACACGCCTGACACAAAGATCAGTTTTTCCGTGATTTTCGCAGCACGCCAGACATGCTTTTCAGCCTTTCTGTCGCCCAATGCTGTCAGGCGACGCCGCCTGACACTATCTGGGCCGACCTGTCGGCCGGATGTTCAGGTGCACAGGGGGACATGCGCACTGTCCAATGGTGCAGAGTGGCGGTTCAGTCGCGCCGAAGTGCGTGTCCTACACCCACCGGTGGCCCTATATAAGGGAGATGACATTCAATGCAGAGGTACACCTTCTCTTCTTGTCCAAACTCTGTCCATTTACTTTCTCTCACTACAATCCTTGCTGACTTAGCCATTGGAGGGTTCACCGGCGACATCAGCCGGTAGCCTAACATTTCCTATTTTGCAGCTCAGCCTCATCTCCATCGCTAGCAACCGGGAACCACCGCAAGAAAGGCTTACCCCCAACAATTGGCGTCTCCGCTGGGGACCCTTTCTCAAACTCTCAATCTCTCTGTTGCGGCTTGAAGATGACTTCAAAAAACCAAAACTCGAAAGGAAACCAGTTTGATGGCCGAAGGACCAAGGGCAAAGGGATTGCAAGGCAGAAGGACTCTGCTGTCCGCACGCCCAAACGGTCCCTCACCGACGACGACAGCCACCGCACCAACACGTGTCCTGACCCCCCAGCCAAGCTCACCACCAGGTAGTATATTCGTAAGCTGGAAGGTGACTTGGGCCTGAGGGATCACCAGATTGACGCTCTCATGCACGAGATGACCCTCCTAAAGAAGGCCACCGAAAAGAAAAAGGGGGCACCTGCACGTAGTTGTGCCGAGGAAGATGAACGTGAATACCAGGAGCCTTCCCAGAGCAGAAGTAGATCTAAGCAAGACAGACCCTCTGTCTTGAACAGACTTAGAGTAAGGGAAGAGGAAATCCCTGCCCGGTAGAGGGTTAACGGGGACCGTCGTGTCAGGCGCCGAGTCTCACCTCCCCGGCATAGGGATGAGCATTCGACCGAGAGTCGTCAGCCAGCTGTCTTTGACCGCCTCGGTCCAAATGCAGTACCAGCATCTCAGAGACCTCGCCCAGCACGAGAGCTATCACCACTCCGAGACCAGAGGCACAGCGGTCATGGAGACATCCATGTACCTTACTCAGAGCAGGAGGTCACTCATAGGAGGAGAAGAGAGGTCCTCCCGTCTCGGACGTATGAGCCGTGTCGACAGGAAAGAATCCCTGCACTCTATTCTATCCAGAAATTGAAGCTGCAAGGCCTCTGACAGGCTTCTCCACCCCAAGTTCAACAAGTGTGATCCCAAAATAGATTCATTCACCCATATCGGGAACTTCATCAAGATGATGTCCCTCTACTCGGGAGAGGATGCCTTGATGTGCAAGCTCTTTCCATCCAGCCTAGGAGAGGTTGGGTTACTCTGGTTTGACCGACTGCCTGCAGGGTCCATTTCCTCCTGGAGAGACCTTTCAACGGTATTCCTGGCTCGGTTCATTACCAGTACCAGGGTAAAAAAAGAGGTCGATTCCCTCCTCAGCCTTCGGCGAGCGAGGTTAGAATCCATGCGCCAATACGCAGCCCGGTATTGGGACCTCTACAACGAAATTGAAGACTGCGACCAAAAAATCGCAGTGACATCATTCAAACTCGGCCTGAACCACTCCAGCCGAGAATTTGAGGATCTAATGCTCTTCCCTACGGCGACCATGAATGAGCTCATGACCAGGATTGAGCTATACGCAAAACTCGAGGAGGCTAAGGAGGAAAGGAGTAAGACCGAGCAGCGCTCCGGTCACGGTTCCAACAACAACAGTGTGATTAGAAGAAAAGAAACCAGCATTGTCCAGCCTGGGGAGCCCTAAACGTACAAGCCGTACAAATTCGTGGCCCATACCACCGTCTTCAAGCAGCCGACGTTCATGCTCCTTCGCAAAATTGAAAATGAGCTGTTCTTCAGATGGCCGGAGAAGCGATTGGGGGCTGCCATAGGAGGAAACGACAAATTCAGGTGCTCTTACCATAGGGAGAAGGGACATCTGACGACCAACTGTCGAGCCTACAACGATTTCCTTGAGGAGATGGTCACTGCTGGCCACCTTCAGGATTATGTCGATGCAGAAAAAACGGCTACTACCGTACCGAAGGATGATCCCAAGCCGGCCCTACGAATTATCAATGTGATCCATGTGATGGCGGATCACCGACGAGAGGAGCAGCTTCGGTCAGAACTTCAGCAGATTAAGGCAAAGGAAATCCTTGCCGTGCAACCCATGCCAAAGAAGCCGAAACCGGACTCCAGGTACTCTATTACTTTTTCAAATATAGATTCCGAGAGGGTTCAACACCCCCACGACGACACCCTAGTCGTCACCCTACAGGTTGCCGACTGCCAAGTCCAAAGGGTCCTCATCGACCCCGGCAGCTCGGCAGATGTCATGTATTACTCCATGTTCAAGAAAATGGAGTACAAGGCAGAAGACCTACTACCGACTGACGTGCCACTGGTAGGATTCAATGCGGCTTCTGTGTGGCCGCTCGGTAAAATCCTCATCCCAGTGACCATCAGCTCAGTCACAACCGAGGTGGAATTTGTGGTGGTCGACGTCCCATCGCCCCAATGCTATCCTGGGGCGAACCTGGGCCCATAGCATCAAGGGAGTGGCTTCCACATGCCACCAGGTTATTAAATTCATCGGCAACAGAGGTGTGGAGGAGATTAGGGGGGACCAAATGTCTGTGAAGCAGTGCTACATCGCTACTGTCAAAGGGAAGGTCACTCCTGAGCAAGTTTACTGGGTGGAGGTTCCAGGTCAGCCGGTGTTGGAGGACGTCGGTACAAGCGCCTCGGCCAAATCAATTAAGGACCTTGTCACCGTCCCTCTAAGCGCCGACGACCCGGAGCACTTCTTTCTTATCGGCTCACAGTTGGCCGAAGTAGATAAGGATGCCATGATCAGCTTCTTGAAGCGCAATATGGAGGTGTTTGCTTGGACGCCTTACGAAATGCCGGG
>NMUG010010221.1:0-11021 GCA_002855965.1 Monotropa hypopitys | reverse complement strand
AAGTCTTCCTCGATGAGAAGTGACCTCCACATGCCTTGGTGTGGCAAAACCTTAGAATATCTCTTTGGTCTTGATTCGGCACACACCTCCGGATAATCTGATCCGGACAATACTTGAACAAGTAAGGATCATCAAAGATGAACCTTTTCACCTCACTTAGAAACCTTCTCCTATCATTTTGGGACCAATTTGAAGGAAGTTGACCCGTGGCTAAATAGTTTACAATGTCTGCAAACCACGGGTAACTCTCAACATTAAAAAGTTGTTCGTCCGGAAAGGAGTCAATGATAAGCATGTGTGAGGAATGATCCTCGAACTCCAATCGGGACAAATGGTCTGCTACTACATTCTCCATCCCTCTTTTATCCTTTATTATCAAGTCAAATTCCTGTAAAAGTAGGATCCACCTAATTAACCGTGCCTTAGCATCTTGCTTTGTCATGAGATACTTTAGGGCAGCGTGATCGGTAATGACCACTATAGGTGATCCTAGAAGATAGGATCGGAATTTGTCCAATGCGAAGACTACAACAAGTAACTCTTTTTATGTGGTAGAATAGTTCATTTGGGCTTCATTTAGAGTCTTACTTGCGTAGGAGATTACACATGGTTCTTTGCCATGTCTTTGACCTAAGATGGCCCCAATTGCGTAGTCACTCGCATCGCACATCAACTCAAATGGAATGGCCCAATCGGGCGCTCGCATAATAGGAGGAGTGGTTAAACTAGCCTTTAGCTTAGCAAACGCCTTTTCACAATCCCCCGTCCAAATGAACGGAGTATCCTTCGAGAGAAGATGGCACATCGGGCGTGAAATGGCGCTAAAGTCCTTGATAAAACGTCGGTAAAAACCGACATGGCCAAGAAAGGACCGGACATCTTTAACGCACTTAGGGGAAGGAAGCTTGGCAATTATATCAATTTTTGTCGTGTCAACTTCAATCCCCTTGGCCGATATGATATGGCCTAGAACAATTCCTTAGGCTGCCATAAAATGGCATTTTTTCCAATTTAAGATAAGATTCTTCTCCTCACATCTCTCAAGAACTCGCTCAAGATTCACAAGACATTCCTCAAATGAGTCTCCATGAACGGAGAAGTCATCCATAAAGACCTCGACAATTTTTTCCGACATATCACTAAAAATCCCCATCATACACCTAAAAAAGGTTCCGGGGGCATTGCACAAGCCAAAGAGCATGCGCCGGTAAGCAAAGGTCCCAAAAGGACATGTGAACGTCGTCTTGTCTTGGTCCTCAAGGGCAACTTCGATTTGATTGTAACCGGAGTACCCATCAAGGAAACAATAGAAAGCATGACCTGCCACCCTTTCCAAGATTTGATCAATGAAAGGAAGAGGGAAGTGGTCCTTGCGAGTGGTAGCATTAAGTTTTCGGTAGTCAATACAAACGCGCCACCCGGTCACTTGCCGGGTGGGGATCAATTCGTTGTTGGCATTCTTGACTACCGTGGTGCCCGATTTTTTCGGCCCCACTTGAATGGGTGAAACCCATTTGCTATCCGCTATCGGATAGATAATCCCTATGTCCAAAAGTTTAAGAATTTCCTCTCGCACAACATCTTTCATGATAGGGTTCAAGCATCGTTGTGGTTGGCGAGACGGTCGTACGTAATCTTCAAGGTAGATTCAATGCGTGCATATGGTGGGATCAATTCCCTTCAAATCGGTGATAGTCCATCCGATGGCTTTTTGTGCCTACGGAGGACTTCCAACAATTTAAGCTCTCGGTGATCCTCAAGGGAAGAGGAAATCACCAATGGAAAAGTTTCATGTTCCCCCCAAAAGATATACTTTAAAGTATTGGGAAGAACATTCAACTCTAGTTTGGGAGTTTTGACACTAGAGGGTAGTGTTTTATTTTCCAAGATTGGAAGCTTCTCAAACTTGGGGAACCATTTTTCAGCCCCCATTACCTCTTCTACGTCAAGGAGGGAGTAAAGATACTCCACCTCCGGTGAATTCAAAAAATTGGCCTCCTCGGCCGTCAAACACTGTTCTAACGGGTCCTTACAAAGGACCTCGTCCACATATTCCTGGGTAAGTGTGTCAATTAAATTGACATCGTGATAATCTTGGTCATCCCCCATTTGAGTCGAAATGTTGAAAACATTCAACTCCGTCGTCATATTCCCAAAGGTTAGATTTAACAGCCCACTCCTACATTGAATGATTGTATTGGACGTGGCCAAGAAAGGCTGTCCAAGAATGATTGGAGTTTGTGGTTGAAGTTCAACCACCGGACATGTATCTAATACAATGAAGTCGACATGATAAACAAATTGTTCGACTTGAACCAACACATCTTCTACGACTCCCTTGGGGACCCTTAAACTTCGGTCCGCCAATTGCAAAGTGATTTTCGTTGGTTTCATTTCCCAAACACCAAGTTGTTCGTATACAGAGTAAGGAAGCAAGTTTACACTAGCTCCTAAGTCTAGTAAAGCTCGTTCAAATATTTTACCCCCAATTTTGACTGAAATAGTCGGACACCCAGGGTCCTTGAATTTAGGGGGGACATTTGTTTGAATGATAGAGCTTACTTGCTCTGTAAGAAACACCTTCTTAAGCACATTCTGCTTCCTTTTGGCAGTGCATAAGTCTTTTAAAAACTTGGCGTACGAGGGTATTTGTTTGATCGCATCCAAAAGAGGGATGTTGATCTTGACTTGTTTGAATACCTCGTATACCTCGATGTTATTTGAAAACTTGGTTGGACCCCTCAATCTATGAGGATAGGGGGCTGGAATTGGAACAAATGAGCCACTTGGCTCGACAACATCTTTAGAAGTTGAACTTTCACCTGTAGTAGGTGGTTCAAGACCGATTGGATTTCCGAGTTGAACGGTCGGAATAGGCACTTTTGGAGGAGTGGGATCTTTTGGATGTATTGTTTTGTCAATTTCTTTCCCACTTCTAAGTACCGTGATTGACTTTACATCTTTAAAATTTTGAGAAGGGTCGGTTGGATCGGCCAAGTGATGGACACCTAGGGGGTTTGGTTGCGGTTGGGCAGGAAATTTGCCCTTTTCTTGTTGTAACACCCCCAAGGTATTTGTTAACTTAGACAATTGCCCCTTTATATCCCCCAATGCTTGGGCATTTTGCTCGTTTATAGAAGATTGCCCGTGCATGAACATAGCAAGGGAATCCTCTAATGATGGCTTTTGAGGCCGAGCATATGGATTTGGAATTTGCGGGGGATAGTTCGGGGGTAAAGGATGTGGATTAAGTTGTGGTTGATTTTGGACATTTTGATTGCAAGGAGGAGGAATGGGCATATATGGAGGAGGATTTAGGCGTACTTGTTGTTGAAAGACCGGGGGTGGTCTTGCCGTATTGGCTTGTGTGGGTTGATTTTCCCATTTCATATTTGGGTGATCTCTCCACCCGGGATTATAACTTTGAGCATAAGGGTCATTCCTTTGATTGATAGCATTGACCTCCGCTTGCCCGGTCCCTTGAAGAGTTTCCTTAAGGACCGGAAGGGCAGGACAATCTCGGGTGATATGACCACTTAAGTCACAAACAACACATAATTCCTCCACGATAGCCACTGGGGCTAAATCATTAACTCGATTGAGCTCAAGAGTTTCCATCTTACGAGCGAGTTGATCAACTTTTTTATGTAGATCGCTCTTTTCCATGAGTTGGAAAGAACCGGAAGAACTAGCAGGAGGAATAGGTCGAGACCTATCAGATGGATCCGAATAGTCCCAAGATTGATTATTTTCCGCTAATTTTTCCAAATTCTCCCAAGCCTCTATGGGACTCTTATCTAAAAACTCACCATTGCACATTGTGTCAATAAGTTGGCGACTCACTTGTGAGACGCCGGAATAGAAATATCCCACCTTTTGATGGTCCTCAAACCCATGGTGGGGACACAACTGCAATAACTCCTTAAATCTTTCCCAACATGTGTAAAATGTCTCACCTTCCTTCTCCTTGAAGGTTTGAATTTGGAACATGAGTTGCCTAGTCCTATGAATAGGAAAAAACTTTTTGTAGAATTGTTTTTGCAACTCGTTCCAACTCCTTATAGATTGAGGTTTCAATGTGTCAAACCAACTTTTAGCTTTATCCTTAAGTGAAAAAGGAAAAAGCTTGAGTCGAGCCGACTCTTTTTGCATGTCATGGCTAACAATTGTCCCCATGATTTCATCGAATTCCCTCATGTGTGCGTATGCACTCTCATGGTCATTTCCATGGAAATGAGGGACCAATGAGATGTGGTTCGTCTTTACATTGAAAGTATTGGCGGGAAGCGTAGTTGGAAGAACTATGCATGATGATTGGGCAGTGCGTTCGGGATTCAAGTACTCCCGCATAGTCTTTTCCGGTGGGTCCGCCATTTCAAATACTTGAGGGAGATCTTCCCCTTCTTCCTCTAAAATTGGATCCAGACTCACTAATCGTTTGGTGTGGTCCCTTTGGTATCTTCGCATACACCAAAACCAAATAACTAGATCTAAAACATAATTGACTCTAACTTAAACAACACCATTCCGCGGCAACGGCACCAAAAATGCTTAGCTCTGGAAGTACCGTTTGTTTGACAACAAAAACCCCAAGCGTAGGGATATGTCGTAGCTAGCATAATACCGGTAAGTACGGGATCGTATCAACATAGAACGGTTTTAGTTGTAAAGTTTCGAGTTAAGTTATTAAGATGGTTTAGCGTTAGGACGCTATCCTTCAACTTTGGATTGGTTTCCTAAATTATGTCACGTTGATTTAAAAGACTTAGAATTAAACGGAGGTCAAGTCTACAGTTATAGATTACTCTTGACTTAAGATAACTATGAACCTCATTTATGCAAACTAGGCCAAGTCTAGGCCATCGTTTGGAAGATAATTCTATTAGTATTTAGAAAGGATAGAATTTAGGCTTTGTTAGGAAATAACTTCATTGAGATAATTTATCAAACACCTAGAATGCCATTGCTCAAAGCATCATGTGTGCCAAATTAACTTGTCGACACATGATCAAGGAGATTAACAACCCTAAGCCTACTAAAATTATGTCCTACAAAAATAGAAGTTCATAATTAACCTTAAGCCAATAATTAACCTATAACTAAGGCTCTACCTATCACTACTCATACATATTTGAATTACAACTAATTACAAGGATTCTTTCTAAATAAGTCATTAAAAACTACTTAACAAAGATATGATTTTCTTAGAGATTAAGGAAGCGAACACACTTGGTAAGAAGATTAAGACTTAGTAAAGTTCCAAAGGATGAACTTCAAAAACTTAAGAAAATGATTTGTTAACAACTAGTGATAAAAACTACATGAGAAGAGAGAGCAAACACTTACCTTTAGAGTTAAGGAATTGCAACAACACTTGAATCAAACCATAGCTAACCTAGAATTAAGGGGGAAGAACAAGAGAGGAGAAGGAGGTAGAGAGAGGTTAGAGAGAAACTAAGTTAGATTAATTAAGAACTTACCAAAATATCAACATAGGGCAACCAAAGTCGTGGTTGCCCTATATATATGGTTTTACAAAAATTATAAGAAAGTACCAAAATGCCCCCACTTGAATTTTAAACAAAAATACAAATTTTTACAATATTTAGAACTTGTGACCGGTCTACGCATTTTCGGTAGACCGGTAGAGCATTCTTCGGGAGTGGCACTGTCAAACGTAGACCGGTCTACCCAAAATGCGTAGACCGGTAGAGCTTTCTTCTGGAGGCCACTGGTTAGCTGTGACCGGTCTACCCCTTTTTGGTAGACCGGTAGAGGAAAATGCTGGAGGCCACTGCTGAGTTGTGACCGGTCTACCCCTTTTTGGTAGACCGGTAGAGGTTTTGCAGAAGAGAAAAAAATGTGCAGATTTTTTTCTTTTGGTTCTTTGGCTCTTCAATCCACTTCAATCCTCTTTGGCACTTCAATTTACTTCAAGTCTTTGGCACTTCAATCCACTTCAAGTCTTTGGCACTTCAATCCACTTCAATGTATCTCAATGCTCGGGAAGGTTTGTGCTCATTCACGTCATTCATTTCATGTTGGAATAACTCTTAAAAATCCTCATTTTATCAAGGATACCTGAAAAGAGACATAAACTTCCCAAAAGTGCATTATATCTATTATATACAATTTTCATGCATTTAAGTAGCAAAAATGGATGGTAGATTAGTCTATGGAGTACAAAAACATAGACTAATCAACAACCAATCTCGATAGCCTAGGAACGAGTTCCCTAGTCTAATGTGACGAATTTACACTTAGATATCCAATTCTCTTTACCAAGGCATTTCACCAAATACCTATTGTGCACAAGTACACACAAGGGTCCTAGTCACCAAGGACACCTAATCCATAATCTAATTCATCAACCATAAGCTCAAGGCCACACACAAGGGCCTAAGTAAGACTGTCACACCCCGTAAATTTTAGCACGACTTATACCTATTTTAAAATTTTATCGTTTAGAGTTTCGGCTAAAGTAGGTCCTTGGGTAGAAAACATATCTGTTCTATCGTATCGAGTGTGAAAGTATCGTTTGGGAATCCCGTCGAACTTGTTGGTATCCCTTGGTTTGGGTTCGGGGCACGTTAGGGTGGTTTGGAACCCCCTTTCTATCAATTTTTCACTTTTGGGGCAGGCTGCATCGGTGCAGCCATGTGGTGCATCGGTGCAGGGAGCCCATTAGGCCTTGCATCGGTGCAGAACCAATGTATAGAAGCTCTGGTCCCTCGAAGCCCAGTTACATCGGTGCAACTTTGTGTTGCACCGGTGTAGGTCCCTTTTGCAGCGGTGCACAACCGATGCAGGAGACCTCGGATCTGTTTTGGATAGGGTTGCATCGGTGCAGCAAATGCTTGCACTGGTACAGGTCTGTCGGTTGGCCCAGTTTGGAAGGGGCTGCACCGATGCAGGTTTTGGCTGCACCGGTGCAGCTGCTATTTTTCAGACAGTCATTAAGGGCAAGATGGTATTTTTGCTCGGGGTCCTATATATATATGAGTTTGGCCGATTCTAGGGCATTCTTGGCCCCATTTTCTGCAGAACTCTCCCTCCCTCTTCTCTCCCTCTCCCTTCTCTCTTGTTTATAGGAGGATCCTTGGAGAATCGGAGCTCGGCTCCTTGGTTATCGTCGATGAGCGCGTCGAGAGCTTTGCGTTGACGGTGGTGGTTCGTGTATACTCGGTAAATCTCGTATCTCTCTCAAACCCTTACTCCTAATTGCGCTCTTTCATGTTTGATAGTGGTTGTATTTCGTAGGGTGCGACAAGAGCTTCGTAGCGGCGTATTCGAATCGTTGCGGTGCGGCGGCGATTTTCCGGTGACTCTCCGGTGGGTAACTTCTAAATCCTACATCGTGTGCGTAGGTGTGCGTATTTCCATTCAATAATCGCAATCGTTTTGTTTCCATTGTCACATTCCATTGTTGTAATGTTTGATTCGATTCGGTTGTCTAAGTCGGGCTAATGGGATTCACTAGAATTATTAGACTGTGTTCTTTATGTCATCAATGGGTGTGTATGTCCAATTACCTCTTGAAGTGAGTCTAGGTACTTGGAAAATATGAGCCCGTTACGTGTTCGATGAAATGTCAAGTTGGGCTGGAAATGAATAATTGATGTTCAAATTGGGTTTAATCATAGTGTATGATATGGGGAGGGGTATATTACTTGAATGGAACTTCTTAGGTCGAAAATAATGTAAAGAGAGGTGTGTGTGGATATTCGAATGAGTTGGGTTTTCGAGTGGGAAAATTTGTAGTATGTCGACTTGAGTGACCACTCTTGAAATAAATTGGGTTGTCTTGGCTCAAAATGAACATTGTTGAAAGTGAAATGGTAGCGTGCATGGATAACACTCCTGGGAGATGAAATGCGGAAATTGGTGGGAATTGGATTAGCCGTGGGCTTGTCATGGATGGGGTGAACTCGGTAATTCAATGGAAATTACCCAAAATGAAATGAACGCAATGAATGCAATGAATGTTAAATATGGGGATGGATCCCACGAGGACCACCCTTGAATAATCTTGAATCCTCTCAAAAACTCCCACCAAGTGAAACAACAATGAAGAAAATGTGAGGTGAGTGTTGTGATGTGATTGTTGGCGTACAGAGGATACCATCTTGGGTTTTGGGAGGTACCTTGCTCCAACCCATGTTATGTGATGAAATGGTTTTTGAAACTTACGGAATGAGGAGGTTCTCGCCCTCATAGACGGAATGTGTTGATGGTATCCATCCGGGTTAGGATGATTCATGCCCTACCCGCAGTCTTGCCCCCGTGTGAAGGATGGTCGATGCCCTTCCCGGGATGTACTCTGCGTGGGCGAGTACCCCCGCATGGCTCCTTGTGCCGCCGAGGAGTTCCTCATAGCGGGCGTTTTAGTCTCCGTCGTGACTCCCTTGTGTCGCCAAGGGGGAAATATGCGTGTTGAGGAGACGACTGTGGTGTCCCATGACCCGGCCCTTGTTTTGTGGAGGGTAGGACGGCTGCGGCCTCCTGTTCCGTATCTCACGTAGTCGACGACGTAAGTGAGGCAGAAAGGATGATGCTACTTGCTTGCTTCGGCAGGTGAAAGTGTTATTTGTGAGGAATGTTAAGGGAAATGAAAAGCTACCTATGCAACCAAAATATCTTTCAAAGATAAACAACACCGAAATCCACAATATAATTATATATCTATCAAAGGAAATGGAATGGGCGGGGTTGTCGGGGTTCCACTGTGTTTGTTTGGGATTCTTTTGATAATGGTTTGGGGTGCTGGTCTTGGAAAAAGGATTCTTGTGGGTATTGCGGGAAGGCGTATACTTGCGGTTGTTGGATTCCTTTGCGAGAGATTGGGATGTGGTTGCATGATTGTGGTAGTGGTCTTGGTTGAAGAGTTGGTGAGGTGGTGTGACTTGGTTCCTTGGGTGCCGATTGTGGTTTGGGATGACACTCCATTCATTGACCTCGGAGATACTCTTAGTTTCACTTCACTTGCGTGTGTGTGGGTGTGTTGTACCTTGCTGGTAGCCTTTGCCCTACCTTTGGTTTGTTCTGCTTAGGCTCGCACGTCCTCATGCATACTTTGTAGTCTTTAGCTGTTACCGTCACTGAGTTGTGGTTTGCTCAGACCCTCTTTTCTCTCCTTTTTCCAGGATTGTGTTGCAGGGTTTCTCTTGCAAGAGTGTTTGGAGATCTAGCTTGCAGCCGGTTCCCTTCGGAGCTGCAGCCTTGGTTCTCCCTTGTACTTGTACTTCCGTTACAGTTTTTAGTTATAGTAGTTGTGTACCTTCTTTCCCTATACTCTTTCAGTTTTCCATATTGTATTAAGATTAATGTAATGAGAATTTCTACTGCAACGCATCTGTATAGTAACCGTTAACTCCCCAATGTTTGTTGTATTCAAAAAAATGTTGGAAATATTTTACTTAAAAACATGGGGTGTTATAGTTGGTATCAGAGCTTTCGGTTTGAATTTCTTCGGACCGTGGGGAGACACCTAGTCTCCATGGGTTCCTAGGGTCATTACGATTGATATGATCATTCTCGTGTGCCTTGGAGCACCGTTTCCCTTGGGTTTGTTTCCTTTGAGTCGATTGTCTCGATTCTGCTCCTCTTTGGATTGTTGAGTTTCCTTGAATGGTTGGGAGATGAGTGTTATTCCTCCCCGTGAAGCTAGGGATGTGTTAGCGGTTGCGTGTTGAGTACCTAGCTTTCTTGAAATCATGGTGTTGCCTTCGTTGTCCCGTTGAGTTTTGGGACTCCCTCTTTGTGGAAGTGTAGTGGAAATTTTGATTTTGGAAGGGTAAGGTTTTTGAGGCTTGTTGGTTTTCCCGTTTTGAGTCATAAGTTTGGGTTCGTCGTGTGGTCTTGAGTTATCTCCTTTTCGAAGTCTTTGGTGCACTACTCCTTCGTTGGTTGCTTGGTTTCTTCGAATTTCCGAGTGTGGTGCATTGTTCCTTGAGGTAAGGCTTCACGTGGCATTGGGGGTGTGTTTAGGCACCTGTCATCCTTATGATCGCGAGGCTGTTTCAATCCTTCTTTGAAGTGGTAGACTTTTGTGGGTTCTTGGATTGAGATTCATGGTCCTTTCGTGGGGTAGAATCCCTTGATGGTGATTGTTTTTCTGTTTGAGATTGGAATCATGTTCCTTCGTGCTATGTTTCCCTTCTACTCCTTGGTGAAACATGTTCTTCCTTCTCGTTTCTGCCCTATTATGCTCACTAACTCTTGTTAATCCTTCTTGTGCAAGGTGACTAGATGGCTTCGAGTCACATTTTGCGCTTGTTGAAGGAGTTCCTTCAGTTGAGCCCTCCACAGTTCGATGGCAGAGGCGATCCCTTGGATGCCGAAGGTTGGCTCAGTGAGGTTCGCCAGAAACTTGACTTATTGGGCTTCTCTAGGAGTAGCATCCGTATTCCTCTTGCTACCTATCTTCTTGTTGGCGAAGCCGAGATCTGGTGGCATTCCTTGTTGCAGAATGATCTGTCCTCGGGAATAATCCTTCTTGAGAACATGTCTTGGAACCAGTTCGAGACATTGTTCAATGAGCGGTTCTTTCCTGATTCTTGTCGAGAAGCATTGAGGGTCCAGTTTGAGCAGCTTACTCGGGATGATCTAACTGTTTCACAGTATATTCGTAAATTCTGTTCCTTGTCGCGCTTCGCCCCTGATCTGGTCATCTCGAAATCTTCCAAGTGTAGGCGATTTGAGCTTGGCTTGCATAGTTCTATTCTTCCCTTCGTGTTGGCATCACAACATCAGAACTTCGCGGCGATTTAGGAAAGTTCTAGGACAGTGGAAGCTAGTCTTGCTAGAGCAAAGTTAGTGTCGAAGCAGAAAACTTCTCATCTCCAGGTCCGCTCAGGTTCATCTTCGTCGGGAAATGCTGGTAAGAAGTGAGGTGGTAGTCGCATGAAGTCATCGCGCAATCGTAAAATGTTGCTTTATCCTCCTCTTCTTGAAAGCAAGGAGTCATTGTGGTTTCTCAGATCATGTGCCACAGGTGCCGTCAACAGGGTCATGTTCGAGCG
>NMUG010010220.1:0-11021 GCA_002855965.1 Monotropa hypopitys | reverse complement strand
TCAATACCGGTGATCCTCACCACTCTAAATCACTAGATTATCATCTATCGAACCTCGTACTTCATTGAATATATATAAAAATACATTTTCTTCTAAAAAATATACTTAAAATTCTAGGTCGTTACAGGTAAAGTGGTGATCTTGTTGGTTACATGAAGTATCACTTGGCGTCGCCAAGGTTGGAGACCTGGACTCTTACACCTCTACGTATAATTATAATATGTACTTATATTGATTGGACGAACTTGATGACCAACCGAAATAAAATAATCTCGTGGGATAGTCTCCCTTGACGACGTCAAGGTTGAGCTTTCGGCACAAAAATCAAAGGGATTCGTCAGTGCACTAAATGTAAAACAAACAAAGAGGATGTGTCCAACCAGGGCTACTCTTGGACAATCTTGACCTAATGATGAACGAACCTTGTCTAGGATTCGTAGCGGCAATACCAAACAAGGATGTAAGTAATACATGCAACACCAAAAATGATACCTACGATAAAAATGTTACGGCTGGCGTACGAGGATCCATCTCGGGTGTAGGAGGTCTTTGCCCCAACCCCTATACTTTACTGCTTTTCTTTGGTTTCTTGGAAACTAACGGGACTGGGAGGTTACATGCCCCAGGGCTCCGGTTGAGATGGAATCCATCCGGGTTAGGAGGGTTTGCCCTATCCCGCGGTACTACATATCTATGGGGACTGATATTTGATATTTGATACAGGGCGCCTTGTTCTGTGGGTCCTAGGATGGTCGCTCCATCCACGACATTGTGCACAATGGGGGTAACGAGAGCCCTCCCAACGTTACTTGGGGAAGACCGGTTAGGATTGGTTAGTGGGTTGACGAGCCGCTATTCCAACCTTGCCCTATCAGTGTCACAAACGAAAATACTAATGGAATGCCTTGGTTAGGATTCCGACACGATATCTTATGTGGAATAAAGAAAGAAGACATGAATGTACTTTTATAGTTCAACAACATCAAATGAACACTTTATGTACGTATGTATGGACTCTTACCTAGTAGTCCCTTGGAACAACATTATAAAGCGAAAAGGGAATGAGAACTCACTTAGATGTAGACCCTTGGCGTGTGGTCTCTTGTGTCAACGAATGGAAAGATGGAAAGAAAAGAAATGAATACCTCAAATACTGCAAGTGAGATGTGAATCCAACATATAACAATAACAATGGTTGGCGTGGTTCGCAATATGAGTTATGATTAGAGATCTTGACACGGTGTTGGTTTGAGATCCTTAGTAGATCCTTAGAGTCGTTCTACTTTAGTGACAAGGTTATTTGAGTTAGTTTCCTTACAGTTCTCGTACTTGTTTGTGGACACATAGGCACGCACCGCATGTGCATGCTTGGTAGTAGTTAGGGGTTTTCTCACTGAGCCGTGGTTTGCTCAGACCCTCTTTATTTTCCTTTTTCTAGTCTGTGTTGCAGGACTAGCTGGACTTGGAGTTGGAGTCAGCTGCTGGGTTTTTTTGGACTTGGCCACCTCAGTTGCTGTGGCTTCCTTTGTATAGGGTAGTGTAGATACAGTTTTGTAGCTGTACTTTCATTTACTTGTTCTTCAGTTTCAGTTTCAGTTCAGTTGTGCTTGTACCTTTACACTTCAGTACTTTAGTTGTAGCCGGCTTCGGTATTGTACTTCACTTCCGCTTTTCATTTCATGTTGTATCATGTATGTAATGAGAATTCAACTGAATGGATCTGAATGACAAGTAGTGATCTCCCCTGCTATGTATTTAAATTGCTTTAAAAAATGGTTTGAAAATCCGGGGCGTGACACATACTATGGAGATATTGGAATTTCTTCATTTTCTTTCACATTAGGAAGTTCTCACCTTTTCCAACATGGATACTCCATGGAGGCATCTAACCAAGACCCATCTGAGTTATCCCAATCTTTCAAAACATTGGAGGCATCTAACCAAGACCCATCCGAATGATTACCATCTTTCATTTATCTTGTTTTTGCAATTCATGTCATATTAGATCGGGTCCGGCATAGTGAAAGTCAGCACACTATCCTTTCCCCCTCGTGATTCCCCAACTCGTTGGGAGGGCTACGCTACGCCCCCATTATGCTCAACGTGGTGGCGCGACCACCGGGGAAGTCCAACATCTGTCTATTCCCGTTGTGCATAATGTCGTGGATGGTGCGACCATCCAGGGAAGTATGGCCGCAACCTGTTCCCGCCCAACACTCCGGCATTTCACCTAACTAAGGGAGGGCCTCCGGTACCATATGATTCCACGTCATTAGATGATTTTGTTTCATATTCTCATATCATTGTTACCATGCCAAGTCAAGGCTATCAAACCACACCATTTCCACGTCAACCCACTCGATGCCATTTCTGATCGTTTTAAGTTTTCCACACAATGGGTTCTAGGTTGAACGCGAGTAGCCCTCGTGGGGCACATACTCCGTATTAGAGTTTATTAAGTTTGCCAATGAGTTCTATGGATACAAACTCAACCTTAACCAATTACAAGAGATGTGACAAGATCGACAAAGTCTATGCTTTTAAGGGTGCCCAAGACGTTCATGTAATCGTACTCAAGACCCTATCACCCAACCAGATAACTTAAACGATTTAGTTGCACTACAACATCCAACGAGAGTCAATCGCCGATTTCTCGGTTCGCCCTAAACGTCAGGTATCCTACGGTGGTCATATGGACCTAAAGTGACTAAAAACGTAATCGCACAAATCCTACAATAACGCGACGGTGCCGATTTCTTCAAGGCGCGGTCCAAAGTTCTCATGGGTAATTCATCAAACACTTGGTGGTTCCTAACTCCAATGACCACCACTCAACCTAAAAACTGCCAACAATGTAAGTTGCTCCCTCTCGGGAATTTTATCGAACACGTGGTGCACCTAAGCCTCTAGTGCATTTTACCGTACAACTAGTGGGTCCAAAGCTATCACATAATTCCACCATAGTAAAACCCTAAATTATCAAATACAACATACATAAAAATGATCACCAAAATTAGCCTATGTACACACACACACACACATACTCAATAATAGCTAAGGATTTTACCCACTGGAGATTCGAGGTCACCGGAAACGTTCTACACACCGCCACGAACCGAGACCGTAGAAACGTAGATCGTGAAGCCCTCGTCGACGTTAATGAATGGTGAAATCTACAAAACCCATGTAATCACTAAGAAATCAAAGGGGAGAAGGAGGTGAAAAGAGTTTGAGGGAGAGAGAGGAGAGACTTACATTTAGAGAGAGAGGGAGGGAGTAAAATCTGGGCTGAAATGCACTTCCCACGCCCAAAACATGTATATATAGGACCTCCACTTGAATTGACAACAATACCCTTAATGAGAACAAAGTCTGCCAGAAAATACCTCTGTGCACCGGTGCAAGGCAATTCTGCACCGGTGCAAGCTCCTTAAAATTTCGAACAGTGAGTCTGTGCACCGGTGCAGCTCTAGCCTGCACTGGTGCAAACTTGCACCTGGACCAGCAGTAACATTTAAAGTCTCCCTGCACCGGTGCACCTCTCATCTGTACCGGTGCAACTGTTCCAAAATTAGAACAATAGCACCCTGAACCATCCTGCACCGGTGCACCTCTAATCTGCACCGGTGCAACTATTCCAAAATTAGAACAGTAGCACCAAAGGTCACCCTGCACTGGTGCACCTCTCATCTGCACTGGTGCAACTGCACCAAAATAGAATAAATAATAGTGAAAGGGGTTCCGAACCACCCCGACGTACCTCGAGACCAAAGGGAACAATAAAGATGCACTAAGGGGGTTTCCATAACCGCATTCTCATCTTCAATACAAATCCACGAGCCTCTAACGAGATCTATTTTCCAGTCTAAAGAGTGATTTAGATTTCAAAGGGACGTGTTTCAAATTTGGAATTTAATTTAAAAAGATTTAGAAATTCAGGTCGTTACATCTCATACCCCTTAAAAGAATTTCGTCCTCGAAATTAAACAAGACTGGAGAGGGGATGCAAACCAAGCCACCAACGAACGAGACCGACAAATTAATTCTCCAATAATCGAACCGAAATCAAAACCTACCTTCACGATGAACTCCTCAAGAGTTGGATCCAACAAGGATAAAAATGAGGGGAATAGAAACACATGAATTCACTACGGACATTCGAACGTTTAACTCAACACGAGTACCACCTAGCTGCAATCTTCTATGATCGGTCCGCGGAAATTTTAAAATATAAAGACACAATGGTTTCTACTGAGGAACACCAAACTTGAGACAACCCACATGCCACACAAAAGAGTAAAAGGGACAACTCCTGATAAGGTGCGGACACATCGGTACGAAATTGATTTTGTTAAGGATGCAAGAGATGGAGGATCCCACAAGGGATCAATTTCCTCAAGAACAAGAAACCAACAATTTCCTACAATGGCACTTACAACGAGGAACGAATTTACTTTACAAACTAGTGCACAAGTAGTTCTAGCGTTGTCATCCATTACAAGACAATAGTAGCACTACGGGCACTTCGATACATGAGGATGCACTAAAAACATGCTGATACACCAAGGACACACCGAGGACACGTGGACACGGCAAGGACACGCCGAGGATACGCCGACATGGCTTAAGACCGCTTGCACGAACGCTTAGCGAATTATAACTAGCGAAGATACGTCATCGCACCAATACCCATGAACCAACCAAAATAAATGCAACGCATGAAAATGTTCTAAAATCTCGAGCCAAAGGACACCACACCAAACACACACGTCCTAGTATGGTAACCGCATGACCTTGGTGATTTGCTTTGAGATGCCCCGGCCGGTAGCTATTCTCAAACCAATCCACCACGTCAAACGTATATCACATATCAAAAAAGTACTCATGCACCCACGCCAAAATGTGCAAGTGTCAGGCCCAAACAACATGGCATGACACTAAACTCACACCAAGTCTAGACCACAATATGCCTTCGCACCCAACTTTCCCCTACAATCGATCGAACACGTGCTTCTTTGTTCCACGAACTTCTTGCCGATGATCAAGCAACGCTTAACGTAAAAAAAATATCTAACGCAAACATATATTTCTAGTTTTATTAGAATCCGCAACCAAGATTTGAACTACGAATATTCGAACCAAAGATACGACATCGATAGCGAGATAAGCACAAGAACACAAAGTATTTCGATCATAAAAATTTCCTACCAAAATCAGGAGAGGAACAAAATCGATAAACGTTACCCCAACTAAGAGTTCGGAACGAGCAACATACAACGTGGGTGGTCCGCGATTGGAAATTTAACTCAAACAAACACCACAGGGAACAAAAGAATCCCACCACATGCATTGGATAAAGGGCTGATCAAGAAACGTTATCCACGAATCAACAAACCTTACAACATTCCCATCTAGATTCCTAACATACGATTCAAAAGGAATGCTAGTGAGGAGTCAACAAGCTCTAAGCATCGAATGAAGTATGATTCTTTTAAAAGTTAGCAAGGAGGATCAAATGATCCGTCACTGTCAATCAGAATACAATTGCACGAATTTACCCATCAATAAGAAGGGCAGAAGACTACTAGCATGATCAACCAACCGACGTTAAATGATAAGGCACGTGGCCATAACGAAATCAGTCGCTTAAAAAAAATTTAAAGTTCGGTAGCAAGACAATAAGGGATAAAGTTTCCATCTCCAACAAAATTAAAGGTTACAGATCCAACAATCTTAATTTAAACAGACCACAAAAAGATGCAAGAGAAGTAACAATCCTCCGTAGAGAGATGGCGATCAATAGTGGGAATCGATCATGAACCCGGTCATCCACTGGCACTAGCTCCACGGGGACACTTTCTAGTCTTGTGGTCAGCTTTCCCACATAAGAGATAGGAAGAGGAGAGCTGTGCGTTGCATTGAGCACGGATATGACCCGATTGATAACATCTATGGCACACAACCTGGGGTTTAAAGACAACGTCTGCCTGGTGAGATGAGGAGGAAGAATAACCTACACCAAGATGCTTATATAGAGATTTAGACTGGGCTTGGCCTCGCTTCTTGCCAGAATTCCCGGACGTGAAAGAATGCACAGTAGTAAAAAGTTGATATGGCGCCCCCAAAGGCACCCGAGCTGCTCCTTCAAGGCAAGACTCTACTGCTCTAGCACGCTCCAACAAAACAACGAAATCCTAAATCTGCTGCTTCGCCACAATCTGTCGAATCGGATGACACTTGCAGTCTTCCGAACTAACCCTCTCTGGTGCGAAACGGGATAAAGCTTGAAACTTCATAGCATACTGGGACACCACCATGTCCCCTTGAATCAGACACTCAAACTGCCATTTCAACTACTCGTAAAGAGAACTAGGAAGGTACTACTCATCAAACATAGATTCAAACTGCTCCCACGACAAACTCTCAGAAGGAGCTGCATTAGACAATTGATAATTCATCATCACTGAGATCCACCATTCATTGGCCTTTCCAACGAATTGATACACTGCTAGGTCCACTCGGACAGGATCCTCGACAATACCCAAATCATCAAGGACCTGGTGGATGATTGCAATCCATTGATTCGTTTCGGAAGGGTCACCTTCACCGTTGAACTGGGGAGGGTTCATGAGAAGGAACTCCTTCAATTCATTCAAAGCACGACTAGCATCCATCTTGATACCTTACAAAAAGAATATTTAAGTCCTTCAGCAATAGTCACACAAGAAAGTTCGCAAAGAGTGAACAACTCACATGGGACATCCAAGACGAATACGATATTGAGAAAAAGGAGAACATTATTATGAATTTTACTTTGACCCGCGAACTAGCGCGCAACGATCCTAAGTAGTCTAAACGAACCCAACAACGTCACCCGTAACGCGAACTAACTGACAATCGTATTGCAAAGTCCACAAAATCTAAAACAAGCACAACTAATTTAAATTCGCGAGGAGATATGACCAACGGTCATACCCCTTAAAGAAGAATACCAGAAATCTCGACAATGCCCCAAACTTCCTATCGAATAAAAACAAACACCTACTAGGATGAACTATAAGACCCATTTTACCAACAACTATACAAGTGTTAATGCCTCAATATGGAGGGACAACTGACTATGAGACTAAAAGGGCCACAAGGGTACTACTCACAACCAATCCAACACCAAAGTTACCCAAAATCCTAGCACAGGTGTCATCAAGACCCAAGTTTCGCCTTACTAACGGCAAGACAAGGAATAACCACAATAACAATCTCGAACACTTCCACAAATCTCAATTCTAGTGAAACCGAGGAGCTTAAGACCAACCAATAACCACCAAAGATCCATAATAATTACTAGGAACGAGGACACAAGAGTACCTAAACACCGCAAGGTAACTAGGCTCGCCACAAGAGATCAATGCCCAACTCCCAAAAGATGGATAGACTCAACATTATGGAAGGAGACCAACAAATAGGATACCTCAAAAACACAAGGCCATGATGCGATAGAGCACATCAAGCACACATATATGACCTGAGAATAATGTAATGACCAAGAGAACCCATGGAGACTAAGTGTCTCCCCACGGTTCCAAGGTATTCGAACCGAAAGCTCTGATACCAAGTTGTCACGTCCCAGATTTTCAAGCCATTTTTTTAAATATAGTTTAAGTAATAAACAGGGGATACAACCACTTGCCATACAGAAACAATCAATTGAATTCTCATTACATTTGTAGAGCAGTACAAAAATGGAAGTACAATAAAGTGAAGAGCGAAAGAGAAGTACAAGTACTATCCTACTACAACTGCTCTAGTAAACAGGAACTACAAGTACAAGTAAAGGAACTACAACGAGAAGTACTGAAACTACAAGGAAAAATACAAAGGAAACCACTACACTGAAGTGGCCGAGTCCAAGAAAATCCAACAGCTGACTCCAACTCCAAACCTATCTGGTCCTGCAACACAGACTAGAAAAAGGAAAAGAAAGAGGGTATGAGCAAACCACGGCTCAGTGAGAAAAAACCCTAACTACCACCAAGCATGCACATGCGGTGCGTGCCTATGTGTCCACAAGTAAACGTACAAACAGTAATAAACCCAAAGTGCGAGTAAAGAGTAAGATAAGTAACCCAAGGGACAACTAATCAAGAGTCCTCAATTAAACGATACAAATATTTATTTTCCGTTGTCTAACACTTAGGTATACTCACATTTCGTACCTCATCTCAAGATGTTTCAAGTAAGGGAATCCCTAATCAAGGCATTCCAAAGTAAAAGACCATCGTTTGCCAAATATTTGATTCGCATAGCACGTTGAATATTTGTGATACTCATTTTGTTCATAGTATCTTTCCATTCCTAACTTCCTCATATTTGAGGTGGGTAATAAGTTCTCGTGTCGGATTCACCCTCCATAGCCCATACTATGGAGATATTGGAATTTCTTCATTTTCTTTCACATTAGGAAGTTCTCACCTTTTCCAGCATGGATACTCCGTGGAGGCATCTAACCAAGACTCATCCGAGTTATCCCAATCTTTCAAAATATTGGAGGCATCTAACCAAGACCCATCCGAATTATTACCATCTTTCATTTATCCTGTTTTCGCAATTCATGTCATATTGGATCGGGTCCGGCATAGTGGAAGTCGTCACACTATCCTTTCCCCCTCGTGATTCCCCAACTCGTTGGGAGGGCTACGCTACGCCCCCATTATGCTCAACGTGGTGGCGCGACCACCGGGGAAGTCCAACATCTGTCTATTCCCACTGTGCATAATGTCGTGGATGGTGCGACCATCCAGGGAAGTACGGCCGCAACTTGTTCCCGCCCAACACTCCGACATTTCCCCTAACCAAGGGAGGGCCTCTGGTACCCTATGATTTCACGTCATTAGATGATTTTGTTTCATATTCTCATATCATTGTTACCATGCCAAGTCAAGGCTATCAAACCACACCATTTCCACGTCAACCCACTCGATGCCATTTCTGATCGTTTTAAGTTTTCCACACAATAGGTTCTAGGTTGAACGCGAGTAGCCCTCGTGGGGCACATCCTCCGTATTAGAGTTTATTAAATTTGCCAATGAGTTCTATGGATACAAACTCAACCTTAACCAATTACAAGAGATGTGACGAGACCGACAAAGCCTATGCTTTTAAGGGTGCCCAAGACGTTCATGTAATCGTACTCAAGACCCTATCACCCAACTAGATAACTTAAACGATTTAGTTGCACTACAACATCCAACGAGAGTCAATCGCCGATTTCTCGGTTCTCCCTGAACATCAGGTATCCTATGGTGGTCATATGGACCTAAAGTGACTAAAAACATAATCGCACAAATCCTACAATAACGTGACGGTGCCGATTTCTTCAAGGCGCGGTCCAAAGTTCTCATGGGTAATTCATCAAACACTTGGTGGCTCCTAACTCCAATGACCACCACTCAACCTAAAAACTGCCAACAATGTAAGTTGCTCTCTCACGGGAATTTTATCGAACACGTGGTACGCCTAAGCCTCTAGGGCATTTTACCGTACAACTAGTGGGTCCAAGGCTATTACATAATTCCACCATAGTAAAACCCTAAATTATCAATACAACATACATAAAAATGATCACCAAAATTAGCCTATGTACACACACACACACATACTCAATAATAGCTAAGGATTTTACCCACCGGAGATTCGAGGTCGCCGGAAAAGTTCTACACACCGCCACGAACCGAGACCGTAGAAACGTAGATCGTGAAGCCCTCGTCGACGTTAATGAATGGTGAAATCTACAAAACCCATGTAATCACTAAGAAATCAAAGGGGAGAAGGAGGCGAAAAGAGTTTGAGGGAGAGAGAGGAGAGACTTACATTTAGAGAGAGAGGGAGGGAGTAAAATCTGGGCTGAAATGCCCTTTCCACGCCCAAAACATGTATATATAGGACCCCCACTTGAATTGACATCAATACCCTTAATGAGAACAAAGTCTGCCAGAAAATACCTTTGTGCACCGGTGCAAGGCAATTCTGCACTGGTGCAAACTCCTTAAAATTTTGAATAGTGAGTCTGTGCACCGGTGCAGCTCTAGCCTGCACCAGTGCAAACTTGCACCTGGACCAGCAGTAACATTTAAAGTCTCCCTGCACCGGTGCACCTCTCATCTGGCTTGCATGGGACGTATGGCCATTCTTGGAATAATATTTAAGCGGTGCGTGGCACGTACCAGAATATACGTGAGGCATGTATTCATACCTATATGGTACCAAGGGGTGCCCCAATTGATATTGTGCATGTGATGCACTCGTGCGCGAGGCGCACAAACTATTGCCTATAGCGATAGTTATTTTTAGCACATGACATGCTCAAATCTTTTGAAAAGGGGTTGCGGTCCAAATTATATAAGTATGAGAATATGCATGGGATGCATTGGTTTGAAAAGGGAAGGGACCTATTGGTCCATTTGTTTTGAAAGAGAATTGATACATGGTTTTTACTTGATTTTCTTGCATGAGATGCACCTTTCATTTTCATGTTGTTTAAAAGTATTTAATGCTTATACTTGCCTTGCATCTAGAACTTGAAATATATATGTTCGCATTCTGGTTTCTTTGTTTTTACTTAAAAATTAAGAAGCAGGGAGTAGCGGTCCTGTCACACTCCAGAAATTTTAATTAATTTCCCCTATATTTCTTTGGAATTTTATATTCCATTTAGTGGGATTCTCTTTGATTATGCTCAAAGATTTGGTTGATTATGTTGGCCCTATGTTTTGATGGTGTATTATTTACACAAATATAGTATTAATAAAATGATTTTAAGAATTCCTTGAATTATGATTTAAATGTTTAAATCTCTATTTAAATCAAGAATAGTGTTTATGAGCTTAATTTCCAAATCACTCTTATACTTAAGTCCTAGAGATTGTTCACTATGGTTAAAATCTTTTAAACTCTCTTAGGACTACTTGGAATTCATTTAAAGTCTCTTAGACTTATATTCATTGTTTAAACATTTCTTCTAAGGA
>NMUG010010219.1:0-11022 GCA_002855965.1 Monotropa hypopitys | reverse complement strand
ATAGTGACGTGCTCCCACTTCCACTCAGGTATCGGTAGATTCTGCAACAACCCTGCAGGTCGCTGATGCTCTATCTTCACCTGCTGGCAAGTCAAGCACCTTGCCACAATTTCAGCAACATCATTTTTCATTCCTCTCCACCAAAAATTTTCCCGAAGGTTACGATATAATTTGTTACCTCCCGGATTCACAGCATATGCGGAACTGTGACCCTCCTCCAAGATATTACGCCTCAACGCTGGGTCATTAGGAACACACATCCGTGTCCTGAATAGAAGCATGCCATCACTGCCAAGCCTGAACTCACCTCCCAAACCTTCTGCCACTGAATTTCTCTTAGACACCAGAAACTCATCCAGATCTTGCCCTGCTCGAATCTGATCTATAAAGTAGGTCGAATAGAAAAACGAGCCAAAAGAGCATCTTCTGAACTCACATCAAACATGGCCCTCATCTTCTTCATCTCACAAAAATTCTTGATGCGTGCACAACGCAAACAAGACAAACTACCTGCTGACTTGCGTCTCAAAGCATCTGCCACCACATTCGCCTTCCCCAGATGGTAGTGAATAGAGCAATCATAGTCTTTGATTAACTCCATCCATCGCCGCTGTCTCAAGTTGAGCTCTTTCTGAGTAAATAGATACTTCAAACTCTGGTGGTCAGAGAAGATCTCACAAGTGACTCCATACAAATAATGACGCCACTGTTTCAATGCAAAAAACACTGCAGCTAACTCCAGATCATGAACTGGATAAATCAGCTCATTAGGCTTCAATTGACGAGAAGCATATGCAATCACCTTGCCCCTCTACATCAACACACAGCCCAATCCGCGCAAAGAAGCATCAGTATAGATCACCATATCATCGGTGCCATCAGGAACGGATAAAACAGGAGCAGACACCAACTTCTCCTTCAAAGATCTGAAGCTTGCCTCACAATCATCTGACCATATTAACTTCGCATTCTTGCGAATCAACTTTGTCATCGGCAAAGCAATAGAAAAAAACCCCGGAATAAACCGACGGTAATAAATTTCTAATCCCAGAAAACTACGAATCTCTAACACAGTAGTTGGTCTCTCCCAACTCACAACTGCCTCCACCTTCTTAGGATCCACACGAATCCCCTCTCTAGAAATAATATGGCCCAAGAATACAACGTCCTGAAGCCAAAACTCACATTTGCTGAATTTTCCGTATAGCTTCTTCTCTCTCAGAGTCTGCAATACCAATCTCAAGTGATGCTGATGGTCTCCCTCATTCTTGGAATATACCAAGATGTCATCAATGAACACAACCACAAATGAATCCAAATAGGGTTGAAAAACCCTGTTCATAAGATCCATAAACACAGCTGGAGCATTTGTAAGGCCAAATGGCATTACTAGGAATTCGAAGTGTCCATAACGAGTCCTGAAAGCAGACTTGGGTACATCATCATCCCTGATCTTCGACTGATGATTCCCGGATCTCAAATCGATCTTCGAAAAGACCGACGCTCCTTGCAACTGATCAAACAAGTCATCAATACGAGGAAGAGGATACTTGTTTCTCACAGTTACCTTATTAAGCTGTCGGTAGTCTATGCACATTCGCATAGATCTATCTTTCTTTCTCACAAATAATACAGGAGCACCCCACGGCGGAATACTGGGTCTAATAAAACCCTTTTCAAGGTATTCCTTCAGCTGGATATTCAATTCCAGTAACTCTGCTGGTGCCATCCGATAAGGAGCTATAGAAATAGGGCTTGCTCCAGGAACAAGCTCAATGGTAAACTCTATCTCCCGGTCAGGCACAATTCCTGGCAACTCATCTGGAAATACATCTGTAAACTCATTCACCACAAGAATATCTGAAATACTAACTTCCGACTTTCGGTCTTCAATAATATAGGATAAATAGCCTTGGCATCCTTTACTCAAAAGTGACCTAGCACGAATGCTAGAAATGATGCAAGATCTGCCCATCATTTTGTCACCCCAAATCTTTATGTTCCCCTCATCGGGAATAATAAAAACGACTTGTTTAGCCAAACAATCAATCACTGCATGGTGTGCCGACAAGAAGTCCATCCCCAGAATGACATCAAAATCTGTCATCATCAAAGGCACTAACTCCGCTGAAAGACGCCTACCCTCAACCTCCAAAGCACAATCAGGATAATAAATTTTTACCGCAATGGTCTCCCCCATAGGTGTAGATATAGCTAAAGTATGAGGTAAAGCCGCTGAAGGTTTATTAAGCAAACAGCTAAATGATTCCGATATAAAAGAATCAGTAGATCCAGAGTCAATAAGAACTCTAGCATAGAAGCCTGATATAAGGAAAGTACCTGCAACCACCTCAGGTGTTGCCTCAGCCTCCTGGCGAGTAATAGCAAAGACACGGCTAGGCCTCATCTGGCTACCAACACTGGCAGCCGCTCCACCAGAAGAACCCACTGCTGCAGAAGGTGACGACTCACGCGGCTTAGGACACTGTGGAGATTTGTGTCCCCACTCTCCGCAGTTGAAGCACTTGAATCTGGAACCACCATCTCTAGGACCCGGACAATCCCTCTGAATATGTCCAACTCCACCACAAGAAAAACATTTGCGATCACCACTCGGAGCACTGCCCACTGACTGGCCTCCCCGATTATGATTCCCTTCTTTCTTTTTCCAACTTCCCTGCGACTTCGAGCCACCATTGCTCTTCATGAATGGGGGTTTATTTACCCCTGGTTTGAAGCTTCCTCCAAAACTAGATGACTTACCCTGCCATCCTCCACCAGAATTGTTCCTCTTGGAACGCTGCTCAGACAAGATCTCTACATCCCTACCGATCCGGCGGGCCATATCAACCAAATCAGCATAGTCTCTCTCTCTGAAAGAGGTCAGTTTCGTAGCCACACTAGAATTCAGGCCATGCCTGAACCGCTGGCATCTATCAGCATCTGTCGGAATTAATTTAACTGCATAGCGAGACAAAGCAGCAAACTTTGCCTCATACTCTGAAACCGACATAGAACCCTGTCCGAGATAGAGAAAAGCATTCTGCTGATCCAACCGGTAAGTGGCTGGACAATACTAATCATTGAAGCCCTTTACGAAGAGCTCCCAAGTAACAACCCGAGGGGGAACATCAACCTCCCCTTCCACTGGCATAGTTATCTGCCTCTGATATGCCTCCCACCAGAATAGGGCCTCGCCCTTTAGATTGAAAGTGGCCAAGCCCACCTTTTCCGCATCAGGAACTCTCAAAGTATAGAAGACACGCTCTACTCCATACAGCCATTTCTCTGCAACATCAGGAGCCACAGTACCATCAAACTCAGAAGTGCACAGACGGCAGAATCTATCAAGAACGCCTGTGGCAACCGCCTCTGCTCGCTGTGCAGTCCGCCACTGTATAAATGCCGCCTGGTTCTCCAGGAACTGGGCCATTGCGGCCTCAACTCTCTCAGCATTGGTCATAACCGGAGGATTAACTGGTGCCTGAGGCTGATTAACTTCCCCATTAGCAGGACCAGTGGAAGCAACATCCTCCATATTTTCCATCTCAATCCTGATTCAACAAACATTACACATACAATAAGCACCTATCTCATATCATCTCGTCAACTAGGCACAACATAAAGCAAGAATTGCACAACAAACAATTTGACACCTAAGGTTCATTGCCATTGTCCACCTATACACCGTTCTAGACACAGGATTCTGGTACAATTGTGCTTTTCCAACTGGCTTTCCAAGACTTCTTAGTTGAAAACGCGTTGATCAGGCGCCCTTTCAATTAAGATTTCAAGGCAGTCAATTGAGTGTCCAAGTAACACACACAACATTTCCGGAAGAGTACAACAAACTAACTCAACCTATCACTCAACTCAAGAGACTCAACATCCTATGTCACACTTGTTCCGAGAATCTTAAAACCTGGCTCTGATACCAAGCTGTAACGACCCGTCCCAGATTTATAGAAAAATATTTAATCCGGCTACGAATCGTCACTTATTAATATACTGACAAAAGGGCTAATTGACTTGGTTTTCCAAAAGACCATAAATTTTTTTTCTTTTCTTTTTAATAAGACTATGCAGGGGAATAAAAGAGAGAACATAAAACTCCGACACCAAAAGTAGTGACAAGTGTGACGTCTAAAACTCAAAGAAAATGACCCAGAACAAGGTCCCAACACAAACTAAGAATCTACTGAAAAGATAGCTAATAAACTGAAGACATATCCCTCCATCCTCACCCTAAAACTGATAGAGGAACAAGTACTAAAAGCTGCAACATGAGAAAAGACTCCTACTGGAAAGAGAGTCTACAAATGCTGGCAATGAACTGCTAAACCTCCTTACCTGTATAAAATGCCACAACACAAAGCAGGCAACAATATCCAGGAGTGTCAGATTCACAAACTTTATAGAAAAGAGATCTACAAGTTACATCAACAAAAGAGGAACGAAGGGGTTGTGCCTCTCCCCGCAAGTAGTCCAACAAAAAGGTAAACGTAAGGGGTTGTGCCTCTCCCCACAAGTAGTCCAAACAACAAATAAATGTACCAATGCATATGTATGTTATGCGTCTTTTCAATATTGTTGGAAGCTTCCGTCATCATCATCAAATAAGACTATGGAGGACATCCTGCTCCACTAGCCAATACCATCAATCATCAAGGCTATGGAGGACATCCCGCTCCACTAGCCAACATTAATCATCAATAATTAGACTATGGAGGACATCTCGCTCCACTAGTCAACATCGTCATTCCTCATCAACAAGGCTATGGAGGACATCCCACTCTACTAGCCAACATCATTGTGCATTTATATTTGATTATTATGCATGCACCATGGAATGACATCAATCTCATCTTATTATATTATCATGCCAGATCATCATGATCATATGCTCATTTGATATCAATCATCAACCAATCACCACATCTCACACAATCTTTAAACACAAAAGTGTGATTATATTTGCATATGTTTATCTACAACATTTATGGCATTTTCTATCATCATATATAACAAGAGTAGATACTAAGGCATACTGGAAATTCAGTAACTATTAAAAGAATATCACAACCTCATGACCATCAACTGAAACAACTAAACAACATGCTATCATGATAATTTACCACCCTATACCGAGGGATAAGAACTTTATTTCTAAGCATGTGATCATCTATCATTTTACACCAACAGGTAGCATGATATCCAACCATAGAATTTAGCAACTATATATCAAGTAAAGCATGTTACTAAGTCTCAAAAACAAATTACAAGTAGAACAAGCAAGCCTCACCACCCAACAAGCAAAAACAATCAACAATTTACGTCTAACATGTAATCATGTACATCTAACAATTCGATACAAGTAAGGAATCTACATACTCACCGTAAAGCGAAGGATTCCGATTACTTCTATATAGGCGCGGTAGAAGACGCCGACGGATCACCTGAACAAACAGTGTTCGAATTACTATTAGGGTCTTTCAAACTTGGTACAATTTCATTTTTGTGTTCTAAGAACTCCTTTTGGCTTAAAACACCTTAAAAATATATTTTAAAACATTTCCCCGACACTTAGAGAATTTTTTCCCCAAAAATAAGCAAATCGACCGGTACATTCAATAAATCGACCGGTCTATTTAATATTTTTACGTCACTGTTCAAAATCGACCGGTCTATCCAAACAGATCGACCGGTCTATTTATTAAAATTTGCTCACTGCTCAAAATCGACCGGTACATAAATAAAATCGACCGGTCCATTTATTTTTAATTAGACACTGATCCAAATCGACCGGTACATCCGCACAATTCAACCGGTCGGATAGTTTTGAAAATCGACCGGTCTATGTAAACAAATCGACCGGTCGGATTTCTTCAGTGAAGCACAGTAAGTGCTGGGCGATTTTTCTAAAACGCGATTAACCTAATTTTTTTCATAGAACTCGATTGTAAAGGTCCCAAATCATAAAATTGGATATGCTAGGATGTAATACTAGATCACCCTTACAACATACTTGAGATTGGGCTTCAAACACAAGGTTTTAAACACCCAATTCCAAGATTTTATCAAAGGGGATCCACTAATCAGCCCCTAAACGAGATTAGTAGAAAACGCTAATCTGGGGCTTAATCTGTACGATTTTTGTAAAATAAAAACCATAGATACTTACCTTAGGATGTTGGCTACAAGGTTGATGAAGAACTTGACCCAAAATTTCTTGACCAAAGCTTTGATTTTTGTAAAACTCCAAGCTCTCTCTCCTTTTCTTGACCAAAGCTTTGATTTTTGTAAAACTCCAAGCTCTCTCTCCTTAATCACTCTATAATGGCCTCCAATGTGTATACAATGAACCCTAATGGGAGTATAACTCCCCTTTTATACTCCCTTAGCAGATTTTATAACACAAGTACTCTTTTGTCCTTATTTAGGATGATTATTTACCCTTGCAAGTCCTCCTTACATATAGTTATATATATTCTAATTAATAGATAATTGGAATTATATATATAAAACCTTATATTTCCCCTTCTTCTTTCTTAAATATTTTTAACCACTTAAAAACATATTTTACTCCTTCCCTATTTTTAATAAAAATACGTAAATTTTATTTTTAAATTATTGAAATAGGTACGGGTATTACAATCATCGTGTCATCATTTAGCATTGTAATATCATCGTGTAATTTGTAATCATGTTAATCTTCTCCCATTACGGAAACACATTTCGAAACCACTACACATCGTGGTTAGCATGCTTTTATCATCAATCATTTCCAATATTATCACCTAGGCATGCATGGTCATATAACATTAAGTATTCTAAGTATGCCAACAATCATCTAATACATCACATTGAAAATTCATGAAATATTATATATTAACTGAATCTACACACTCACCTTATAGCAAAGAAAATTCGTCAACTACGTCGATACGGGTGCGGTAGACGATTCCGAAGGATCACCTGAACAATTAAGTGTTCAATTTATTATTAGGACCTTCCCAAGCTTGATACAATCTCATTTTAGTGTTTTAAGAACTCCCTTTGGCTTAAAACACCTTAAAATATCCTTTAAAACAATTCCCCGACACTTAGAGAATTTTTCCCAAAAATAAGCAAATCGACCGGTACATTCAATAAATCGACCGGTCGGATGGTTTTAGAAACCGACCGGTACATCAAAACAGATAGACCGGTCTATTTCTTTAAAATAGTTCACTGCTTAAAATCGACCGGTATATTCAAAATAATCGACTGGTCGGATTAAATTATTTTTTTCACTGTAGAAAATCGACTGGTACACTTAAACAAATCGACCGGTCTATTTAATATATTTTTAACACGTTCAAAATCGACCGGTACATCCAAACATATCGACCGGTCTATTTAATAAAAGTTGCTCACTGCTCAAAATCGACCGATCTATTCAAAATAATCGACCGGTCGATCACTGGGGAAAATCGACCGGTACATTAAAACTAACCGACCGGTCGGATTGTTACAGTGAGGTGCGATTAGGGCTGTGCGATTAGGGCTGTGCGATTTCTAAAAACTCGATCCAACTCCAAAAATTACTCGATTTTCCTACCATAGATCATGAAATCGACTACACTACTTTGTAATATGGATTAACCCTCACAACATACTCCAAACTCGCATCAATTGGTGACCTAAACACTCATCAATCGAAGGTTTTCATCCAAATTTTTACAAAAATCAGTCCCAAATCGAATTAGACATTGAACCCTAGATCTAGGCTCGATTATGGACGAAATCACGCAAATAAGGTATGGAGATTTACCTCTTCGATGTTGTGAACAACTTTGATTCCTCTTCAAAATCTTCCCATTTGGCCTTGATTTGCCCTCCTTCTTCAACCTCCACCTTAGTCTCTCTATTTTTCTCTCTATCTCTCCCCAAAACCCAAATATGAGACTTCTCTCTCTCCCTACACCCCTAAATCCGAATTTAACATCTTTGGACCATCTTGCCCCTCATTAATCTCCCATTTTCCCCCTTAGCCATACACCACAAAATATATATACACCTATGTATATATATATATATTTATTAAAATGGTTTAATTTCTCCCAAAAATTCATTAATTGACCAAATTAATTTATGCATCCTATTTCACATATTTTTATACCCGAAATATATTTATTTATTTATTTTGAGTTAATTAAATTAATTGAATTATTTATTTAAACGGGACGGGTGTTACAGGTGGGCTCTAACCCTTGTTTTGCAGGAGCCAAGCAGGTGACCCTCTTATCTTATAGGTGACCCCGCAACCAACCGGAGCTCTCTCCCAGTCGTCCGTCCATCATCCGAAGGACCCTCAGCACCCTCCGGATTCCAGTCACCATAGTGACGAATAGTTTAGATTTGTTAAGGTTGATTTTAAGGCCAGAAGCACAGCTAAACTCATTCAGCACATCCAAAATGTGCATACAGTTGGCACGGTTAGCTTGGCCAAAGAGGATTAAATCATCAGCATAGAAAAGGTGGGAAAGAGGGTTATCCAACCTGTCTAATCTGATCCCCTTCCAACCCCCATCATTGACGCTGGTTAAGATCATGTTCGAGAGTCTCTCCATGCATAGCGTGAAGAGGTAAGGGGATAAGGGATCCCCTTGACGAAGACCCAAGGACGGAGAGAAGGCTTCCAGGGGTTCTCCATTCCATAGCACAGCCAGGGAGGTGGAGGATATGCACTCCATGATAAGATTAATAATACCCGGGCTAAATTTAAACTGGACACGAGTATCTCTAATGAAATCCCAGGAAAGGTGGTCAAAAGCCTTTTCTAGGTCGATTTTGAAGATAGCAAAACCCTTCTTACCCTTTTTGGATTTGAGATAATGTATCACCTCTTGGGTGATAATGATGTTGTCAGTCGTGGACCTACCTTGCAGGAAACTACACTGGTATGGACCAATCATTTTGTTGAGGTAAGGTTTAAGTCTATTAACAAGCAACTTGGATAGGACTTTATAGGTAACATTGCATAAGCTAATAGGTCTGAAATCAGATAATTTCACGGGGTTTTCTACCTTAGGAATTAGAGTTATGAAAGTTTTATTGAGGTAACCAGGGAACTTTTTAGTTGTGAAGCAGTTCTCCACGACATTAAAAACATCCCCTCCCACCAAGTCCCAGTGCAACTCAGCTTCCTCGTCAGAAAGGGTTATAGGATGATTGAGGCAACGAAGAGTCTGGATAGGGGTGGGATGGGAAAAGAGAGATTTGAAATGGGCAGCCACAAGTAATTTTAATTCGACCACCCCATCAATCCACTCATCCCCAGGTCCCTTAAGACGCCAGATTCTGTTAGTCTTCCTACGGATTAAAGTTTCTAAGTGAAAAAACATTGTGTTTCTATCGCCGGCTGCTAGCCATTGCACTCTAGATTTTTGGTGCCAAAGGAGTTCCTCCTAGGTAAGGATGGCATTATACTCATCCAAGAGATCTCTTTCAAGAATAATCAGGTTGTGTGATGGGTTAGAGTCCTGGGCCCTCTAGATCCCAGCCAGCCTGCCCCTAACCCATTTTTTCCTAGCGAAAATGTTCCCAAAAACTCCCGGTTCCAGTGGGAAAGGGAACAACGCAGATTGTTGATTTTTCTATTGTAACAAGGACCGACCCAAGCAGATTCAACAATGTCATGGAAATTAGAGTTATCAAACCAGGCTGCCTCCATACGGAAAGGATGATTAACTTTCCCCATGGAAACAATCCCATTCGATCTGATTAAGATGGTGGCGTGATCAGAATAAATACATGGGAGAACGAAAACCATACCCTCCAGAAAAATAGTCCTCCAGGAGTTGTTGGCTAGGGCTCTGTCCAGGCATTTTTTAACTCGACTAAGCCCTGCCCTACCATTATGCCAAGTAAATTTGGAGCCAGAAAATCCCAAGTCGCTCAGGTTAGTGTTGCTGACCTTATTGTTGAATTTTCTTCTTTGATTGTTACCTCTGTCGGGAGAGTTAGAAAGACATTCCCCTTGAGCAGCAACTTCGTTAAAATCCCCAGCAACGAGCCAGCCCTTGTTGTGTGCGTTCGGGCCATCTCTGATCTCCTCCCAAAGGCAGGATCTAATCGCAGGATTGGGAGACCCGTAAACCGCAGAGAAGATTCAATCCTCGTAGTTGTCCCTTCTAATAGAAGCATGAATAACTTGGTTGGAGATGCGGATAGGGTTCATAGAGATTTCTGACGGATTCCAAATGATCCAAATCCCGTCCGATCTCCCCACAGGATCCACGAACATAGCAGCGAGAAACCCAATTTCTTGAAAAAGATGCCCATTTGTTCCATCTTGATTTTTGGCTCCAGCAGCGCAACCACTTGAGGATTGTAAGCTTGCACCATATCTTTGACGTGGGAACGGAACCTCATGTTCCCAGCCCCTCGACAATTCCAGATTAAAATATCTAAACTAGGCATGGCGACACAACGGTTGAGGTTTGTGGACATCGAAAGGCCCAGGATGTGTCTAATCCACACCAGGTTTTCTAGGTGAGAATTCTCCTCCTTGAGGGAGATTTTGATGTTCTGGGGTGCGTTCTGCGTTGGTTCTGATAATTGAATCTTCATCGAGATGGCTTCGGTGTACTAGACGCATTGCGCCAGGTGAACGGCTTCTAGATCTGAGCATATATCCATTGTATCCTTCCTGGTTTGACCTACTATCCATGTGTTTATTGTCGGTCTGAACATGCTTCGTCCTGAAAGCACTTGGAGATGACGGTTGTGTGTGATAGGGGTAAGGGTTTGTGACTAGCTCCTTATGGTTAACGTCCAGAAGAGGAACCCGTTCAGATTGAAGAGGTGTCCAGTTGGTAGAAACCTCGACACCAGATGTCGCATTCTTAAGGGAAACGTGCTCTAAAGATTTGGGCTAGGCCACCGTTGAGCAGATTGTTGGAGGCCGCAAAATGAATTGGGTCGACTGGGGCCCCGAAACAAGAAAATTGGGCTCCACACAGGTACCTTAGGCGAGGA
>NMUG010010218.1:0-11022 GCA_002855965.1 Monotropa hypopitys | reverse complement strand
CAACATAGTTTTTTAAATACCATAAACTCAAACATCGGGGAGTTAATAGTTACCATACAGAAGCATTGCAGTTGAAGTTCTCATTACATTAATCTTGATACAATGTACAAAACTAAAGGAGTACAAGAAAAAAGTACAACTGAACTACCCACTACAAACTGTAAAGAGAAGTACAACTACAATAACCTAAAAACTGAAAAGTAGTACAATAGCACAAGAGAGCCAAGGCCACAGCTCCAAAAGAACCAGCTGCTAGCACAAGCTCCAAGTCCCCCTGCAAGAGAAACCCTGCAGTACAATCCTGGAAAAGAGGGAGAAAGGAGGGTCTGAGCAAACCACGGCTCAGTGAGGTAACAACTAACGACTACAAAGCATGCACGAGCGCATGCAAACCGATGTGCCACAAAGTAAGGGCAAGCAAAGCCAAAGGATGGGCACAACACACGCACTTATGCACACACCCAAGTGACGTAAGACTAAGAGTATTTCCAAGGTTATACAAGTAGAGTGTCACCAAAATCACAGACGGCGTCTCCAACGTAAACACTATCACTAGAGAACTCAACCAAGGAACCCGAGAACCTCCATACTCAATCGCAACCATGATCAAGATACAATCAACACCTACAATCACTCGCAAGGAACCCAACATCATATCCTCTCATCATTCCCATGTTCATTGGTAAGGTTTTGGATTCATATGATTGTAGTTGATATTGAATATTAGAGTTACACATTCATCATTTTCCCACCTTGGCTCACCCAAGGGGCACAACAATATTTCCATCACAAGTTATCAATTTATTCCAATATTCATCTCCGGACGACTCCTTACCAAGCGAGTCTCCAAGTAATTTCTGGCCGACTCTTAAACAAGCGAGACTCCAACCTCCCCTAGACAAGGGCGAGTCCAGGATCCCGCCTGCCAGCGTATCCAGTATATTCCGAGACTTTCGGGAACTCGTATCTCCCACTTATGGCCAAAGGATCTTTTCCTACATCATCACCCGTCAATGATATCTAGTGATTCCGCGACTTCAAGGGAATGCGTATCTCCCACTTAACACGACAAACGAACTTTGGCATGAAGCATCCAAGTCGAACCACACATTGCACTTCCTTATTCCATTAGTGAGTTTTGGTAAATAATTGAAGATTGGCTAAGGGTGGTTCTCGTAGGATCCATTTCTCGTATTGGGAATTCATTGCATTCATTAGGTACCTTTCGTTGTAGAATAAATCATTCAATTTCCATGATTCCACAATCCCCTCAAGGTAAAGCCCAACACACACTTTCGATTTCCCATTGTCACAACACTAAAGGGGCTCGTATCAATCACACCACAATACCGCTAGTACCCAATGAAGTCACAACACACATTCACCCAAAGGATTTCCATGACCACACCCAACTAGGTAGAAGGTTCACCACTAATCGACAACAAGGGGGGAATAATTTCCAATGCACCACAAGTTACTCCCTCATGATACCGTAAGGACCCAAATACATCAAACACGTTACTAAGCATTCATCACTATCAATTTACACGATTGATGCACTCAAATTTCACCTCAAGACCCACTCGGGCATTTCATCAAACACTTTGCGCCTATTCCGTACTAAGGGGAATCCTCAACACACGAGTATTCACTCCTACCTTAACACCATTCTAATCATCAAAACAATTTCCCTATGCTACCCGACACCAACCAATCGAATGATAACAACGCGATTACATACCCGACATCAATGAATCGAACTACAAACGATACGATTTAGCATAGGGAATTAAAGATCGACAATCACTAAAACAACGAATAGAAATACGCACACTCACGCACGCAATGTAGGAGTTAAGAGTTACCCATTGGAAAGTCGCCAGAAAGTCGCCGGAGAGGTCGCCGGAGTAATCAGCGGAAAATGCCCAACACGATCCGAATCCATCAACGCGTAGCCCTCGTCGCAACCTACGACATACAACCATTATCAAACACGGGAGAACGCATTTTGGAGCTAGGATTCGAGAGAGGAGAAAGACTTATCGAGAACAAGCAAACCAACACTGTCAATGCAAAGCTCTCGACGCGCTCATTGACGTTAACCAAGAAGCCGAGCTCCGATTCTCCTTGGAGCCTCCTATAATCAAGAGAGAAGGGAGAGGGAGAGAGGAGGGAGGTAGAGAGAGAAGAAATCTGTAGAAATGATTGAAAAAACGGAGGGTTTTGGATATATAAAGACCCCATATGAATTTCCCAAACTGCCCCTCAAAATATAAAATCGCGCAGCAGATTTACACGCGATGATCGGTCGACGAATTTGGCCCGACCGGTCGAGCTTCACTCGAACAGCTCTCTGCTGAACCACGATCGGTCGACGTGGTACACGTGTACCGCTCGACACGGCCAAAAAGACACTAAAATGAAATGTTGATTTTTCCGAGAGTATTTTGGCCATAACTTCTTCGTCCGGACTCCGATTGAGACGATTTGCGTCAGGGAATCCCACCACACACCAGCTTCACCGACCAATTGAAAAGTCGCCAAGGACACTCGAACGGAATCTTCAGTAATTTCTAATGCATCTAGAACTTTGCGAATCTCGACGAGCTAGTGATTCGCCTTCAGTGGATCTCCGGAACCATCAAACTGAGGAGGATTAAGGCGAAGAAAATCCCCAACCATTTGCGAAGATCGATTTCTCTCGTTACCCAACAACAAACCCGACTCGCGACCACACGCGACAATGGTTGCTGCCAATCTCTCGGTCAACTGATCAAACAGAAACTGAACTCCATCCCCAAGAACAACTCTAGGAGCAGGAATACCACGACGATTTGATTTACTGCACGTCTAGGAGCCATTGACACACTGGCACAGAGAACAATCAACGTCACTATACGTGAAGATTCGCATTGAGATAGAAAAGAATGAATACAACACATAGAACGTACAAATTCTCCCAAGAGGCAGAAGACCCAAAGTGGTCACCAACATCAATTCACCCAAGAATTTGGAAGCACAAGGCCAAATCGCAAGAGGAATCTGAAGAACAATTCTCATTTTACCCGAAGATGCACGAACAGAAGCCTTAACAAATTTCACGGCTATACGACGAAACCCAAACTTATACCTCAAAACGGGAAAACCATCAGATCTCAAAAACCTCATTATTTCAAACTCAAGAATCTCATTACACATTCACAAAGAAGGAGTTCCAAAACTCAACGGACTTACGAAACCACAAGACAACCTAGATTTGTACCTCAAAACGAGAAAGACAACGAATCTCAAGACCTCAAGTCGTACCACGAATCGCAGTTTCCAATATAAAGCCAAAAGGAAATCCACAACTCAACTACACAACGGAAGCAACACCACAAATCTCAAGGAAGCTAGGCACTCAAGCGCACAACCGCCAACACATCTCTAGATTCACGGGGGAAGAATAACACACATCTCTCAACAATCTAAGGAAACCCAACAATCCAAGGAGGAGTCGAAACAACACAAGTGACTCTAAGGAGGAAAACCCAAGGTAAATGGTGCTCCAAGGCACACGAGAATGATCATATCAATCGTAATGATCCTAGGGACCCATGGAGACTAGGTGTCTCCCCACGGTCCAAAGGTATTCAAACCGAAAGCTTTGATACCAACTGTAACACCCCATGTTTTTAAATAAAACATTTCCAACATAGATTTTTTTAAAATACCATAGACTCAAACATCGGGGAGTTAATAGTTACCATACAGAAGCATTGCAGTTGAAGTTCTCATTACATTAATCTTGATACAATGTACAAAACTGAAAGAGTACAAGAAGAAAATACAACTGAACTACCCGCTACAAACTATAAAGAGAAGTACAACTACAATAGGACAACCTGAAAACTAAAAAGAAGTACAACAAGACAAGAGAGCCAAGACCGTAGCTCCAAGAGAACCAGCTGCTAGCACAAGCTCCAAGTCCTCCTGCAAGAGAAACCCTGCAGTACAATCATGGAAAAGAGGGAGAAGGGAGGGTCTGAGCAAACCACGGCTCAGTGAGGTAACAACTAACGACTACAAAGCATGTACGAGCGCATGCGAACTGATGTGCCACAAAGTAAAGGCAAACAATGCCAAAGGAGGGGCACAACACACGCACTCACGCACCCACTCAAGTGACGTAAGACTAAGAGTATCTCTAAGGTTATACAAGTAAAGTGTCACCCAAATCACAGACTGCGTCTCCAACGTAAACACTATCACTAGAGAACTCTACCAAGGAACACGTGAACCTTGATACTCAATCGCAACCATGATCAAGATACAATCAACACCTACAATCACTCGCAAGGAACCCAACATAAGATCCTCTCATCATTCCCATGTTCATGGGTAAGGTTTTGGATTCATATGATTGTAGTTGATATTGAATATTGGAGTTACACATTTCATTATTTTCCCACCTTGGCTCACCCAAGGGGCACAACAACGTTTCCCTCACAAGTTATCATTCTATTCCAATATTCATCTCCGGTCGACTCCTTACCAAGCGAGTCTCCAAGTAATTTTCGGTCAACTCCTAAACCAGTGAGTCTCTAACCTCCCCTAGACAAGGGCGAGTAAATCACATGTGTTAAGATTTGTTCCAGGATCCCGCCTGCCAGCGTATCCAGTATATTCCAAGACTTTCGGGAACTCGTATCTCCCACTTATGGCCAAAGGATCTTTTCCTACATCATCACCCGTCAATGATATCTAGTGATTCCGCGACTTCAAGGGAATGCGTATCTCCCACTTAACACGACAAACGAACTTGGGCATGAACCATCCAAGTCGAACCACACATTGCACTTCCTTATTCTATTAGTGAGTTTTGGTGAATGATTGAAGATTGGCTAAGGGTGGTCCTCGTAGGATCCATCCCTCGTATTGGGAATTCATTGCATTCATTAGGTACCTTTTGTTGTAGAATAAATCATTCAATTTCCGTGATTCCACAATCCCCTCAAGGTAAACCCCAACACACACTTCCGATTTCCCATTGTCACAACACTAAAGGGGCTCGTATCAATCACACCACAATACCGCTAGTACCCAATGAAGTCACAACACACATTCACCCAAAGGATTTCCATGACCACACCCAACTAGGTAGAAGGTTCACCACTAATCGACAACAGGGGGAACAATTCCCAATTCACCACAAGTTACTCCCTCATGATACCGTAAGGACCCAAATACATCAAACACGTTACTAAGTATTCATCACTATCAATTTACACGATTGACGCAGTCAAATTTCACCTCAAGGCCCACTCGGGCATTTCATCAAACACTTGGCGCCTATACCGTACTAAGGGGAATCCTTAACACACGAGTATTCACTCCTACCTTAACACCATTCTAATCATCAACACAATTTCTCTACGCTACCCGACACCAACCAATCGAATGATAACAATGCGATTACATACCCGACATCAATGAATCGAACTACAAACGATACGATTTAGCATAGGGAATTAACGATCGACAATCACTAAAACAACGAATAGAAATACGCACACTCATGCACGCAATGTAGGAGTTAAGAGTTACCCATTGGAAAGTCGCCAGAAAGTCGCCGGAGAGGTCGCCGGAGTAATCAGCGGAAAATGCCCAACACGATCCGAATCCATCAACGCGTAGCCCTCGTCGCAACCTACGACATACAACCATTATCAAACACGGGAGAACGCATTTTGGAGCTAGGATTCGAGAGAGGAGAAAGACTTACCGAGAACAAGCAAACCAACACCGTCAACGCGAAGCTCTCGACGCGCTCATTGACGTTAACCAAGGAGCCGAGCTTCAATTCTCTATGGATCCTCCTATAATCAAGAGAGAAGGGAGAGGGAGAGAGGAGGGAGGTAGAGAGAGAAGAAATCTGTAGAAATGATAGGAAAAACGGAGGGTTTTGGATATATAAAGACCCCATATGAATTTCCCAAACTGCCCCTTAAAATATAAAATCACGCAGCAGATTTACACGCGGCGACCGGTCGACGGATTTGGCCCAATCAGTCGAGCTTCACTCGAACAGCTCTCTGCTGAACCACGACCGGTCGACGTGGTACACGTGTACCGGTCGACACGGCAAAAAAGGCACTGAAATGAAATGTTGATTTTTCCGAGAGTATTTTGGCCATAACTTCTTCGTCCGGACTCCGATTGAGACGATTCAAGTTGCGTTGGAATCGTAATCAAATTATCTACGACTTCCATGAATAAAGATTTCTAATTTAAAGAATGAATCAAATCGATGGATTTTCAAATGCGGTTTAAAATTTTCGATTTACTAAAACGCATGGAAATTGATTAAAATTTCCGGAGTGTGACAGATCCGGTACATTGGAAAGGTGAGAGTTTGGTCCTAGGATTTGTAAAGTTGGTGCATTAATGTATTCGATAGTATCTTGGGAAATGATTCGAGTTAGAGCGCGATTTGAGCACTGAGTTTGAAGTTATGATTGGGGTTGAGAGTTGGTGACTACTCCCTAGTATTGACTTGCAGTTGTCGAAGGTGATTCGTGGAGTAGTGAGTTCTCCTCCTTTTGGGTATCAGTCTCAGTGTATCATTAGTCGCTTGTCGTTCTCAGCGCACCTACCCTCACTCGATTCCCTTTTGTGTTGGATTGGTAAGTAGAAACCAACCATTCGTTGTTCTTTGCTTCTTACATTTTTGTAAACATTTGGAAGCAAAAGGTAGTCTCTCTATCCATTCTCATTTGGATCCTTGTCTGCCGGTGTTGGTGTTTATCTTGACTAGAGTTAGAATACTCGACTCTTTAGTGATGTGTAAGTGATTCGCTTATTATCTCTATTTGACATGTTCATAACCGTCTCGGGTTACACTAGCGTATGTTGACCATTGTGGGAACAACACGTTGTTTAGAAAGTTTTCTGACTCCTCATACCAGAGTCTCGATGTTGTTCTTGTCTTTCTCTATATTCCTGTAGATGACTCGTAGAACACTAGAAGTGGGGACACTTGCTAGAGTTGCCATGCATGAGTCGCCTCGCGTGCGGAAATCTGTTTATCTTATTGTGTTCTCGTCCTCTCGGGACTTTCTCCTAGTTTCTCGCACTCTCACTGTATACTTGGTATTCTCGTGGACGTTAGTTGTTCCCGTTTAGTTACACGAATCTGACTTGTTGTTGTCTCTCTTGATGCCTTGCCCTTCTTGCACTTGGGCAATTATTTCTGCGATTGTGTCATTTGTGGAGCTTGTTTGAGAGTGTGTGGGGTGTTGGTTAATGGGTTAGTGGAGTTTGTCTTGTGGCGAAATCAGTGAGGTGATGTTGTATTCGTGTTGTGCAGTTGTGTTGAGAGTGTTTGGGTAGACACGTGTCTCTTTTGGGTCGACTACACCGACTTAGCTATATATTTAAACTTGTGACCGGGTGTGTATAATCTGTGTCATGTGGTATAGAAATGACTGTGGAGGATTATTTTGAGAAGGCAGCTGGCCAGCGCATCTCAAATCAAACTTCATAAGTCATTCTGGTACTGCACTAGGTGGGTGTGCGGGTTTGTGTATGTGAGTTTTTGGAGTCTTGACCTTTGGCTCGATGATTTGTAGTTGTCTAGGATGGATTGAGTGATGAGGTAATTGTGATAGTTCTTGTAGTTGCGCAGTCATGCTTCTGTGATTCTTGTCAAGTTCAAAAATCTTTATTCGGAACCGTGGGAATAGTGCGGTGTATAGACACCATGTCTAAACCTATCCTAGATGAGCCACATAAGTTGTTTTCCCTTCTCTTGGTCATTGTTCAAACTTGTCCACTCATCAAGACATTTCTTTGCCTCGTGGTTGACTTGTCGTAGCTCCTTGGGAGTATCTGTATTGTATTGGAATGTCCTTGGTGTGTCGGCATATCCTTGGTGTGTCGGCGTGTCCTCGGTGTGTCAGTGTATCCGCCATGCGAGTTTGTTCTTGGCCGACTTATTCCTTTTGATGTTGCAAGTTCTTGGGTTGCCCACATCGATGTTTCGAGTGCTTGAGGTCTCATATGTGGCGTTGGATGTCATTGTTTCCAGTTTTTGGAGGAAATTTTTCCGTTTCTTGAAGTTCAGGGAAACGATCGAAGTGGTTCGACCTATTGAAAATTTCTTTTCTTGTCATTGTATCTTGGTTCGTTAAACCTGGAAATTTAGAGGACGAAATTTTTGTAAGGTGGTTAGTTTGTCGCACTCCAGAAATTTTAATTAATTTCCTTATAATTTCTTTGGGATTTATATTCCATTTAGTGGAATTCCTCTTGACAATGCTCGAAGATTTGGTAAATAAGATCTTCTCGAGACCCACATTTCATATTGGAAAATGTTTAGAAGGCCCTGGAATGGAATTGGGAATGTTTATCGATGTTCGAGTGATTTCCACGTTGTTCGGCAATCACGTATTTCAAAACTATCAATGAAATTGCCCCCCTTCTCTAACCATATCGAAATAGGGGCCCCTTTCTTCATGTGCCATTTTAATGTAGTGGTCTTGGGTCTCCTCTATTTTGCATGTATTTCGATATACACTTACAGTGTATATCAAAACACTAATGGTCTGTGCCTTCATGCACCAGTGGCATTTCGATATATGTGTTCCCCTTGTTCTTCTTTATTTCGATATGTTGAGCCTTCTGATGGCATTTGCTTTGGTATCATTTTGATATATGCATGGCCCCCTTCCCTTTTCATTTCGATATGCAAGGTTAGGATTGTCCTGGAATGCATTGCATTTCGATATGTAATGGATGTACATATCGAAATGCCTCTTCATTGGTTTCCAGCAGTTAGTTTGTATTTTGAAATACACTTGGTGTGTATTTCGATATACTAATTCCCCTGTCCCCTTTTTATTCTATGATATTTCGATATACCATTGAGAGGTATATCAAAATACCCTCTGTTGGTTCATCCCTCTGTATGTTGCATTTCGATATACCCTTTTGGGGTATATCGAAATATGAAGTCTTCTGCTGAGCATTTGTGAAGGAGTATTTCGATATGCCCCTTGAGTGCATATCGAAATGTGAGGTCTGCTGGGCAATATTGGACATGTTGCATATGGATATACACCCTGTGTATATCGATATGCATCTCATTAAGGGCATTTCGGGAATGAGTTTTTGAACTCATATATATGCATCACTCTCTTAACTCCCACGCCACTTTACACCCCAAATGCAACCCTAGCCGTATGTCTCTCTTTCCCCCCTCTCTCTCGACAGTCTTCTCTCTCTCTCTCCCTTCTCTCCTCTAAATCTCTCAATCCTTGAGGATTCAAAACAAACCCGCTTCACAAACATCAATCTACGGCTCTCCCTCTACGTGGCCACGGTCTTGGTTTTGCCATTGGAGCTCAAACCCTCACCTAGGGTTTCATGGTTCTTCAATTTGAGGTAGAGATCTCTACCCCACTTGTTTCTATCTTTGGTTTTCTCCTTCTCCCTCTAAGATTTTCAATAGATTCCTTGTGTACACTTGTATTTTTCAAATTTACCTTTGTGGGTTGTGTTTGTATCCAAATTGGTCGAGTATTCATACTGTTTAGGGTCTTGTTGAACTCCCTAAGGGGTTAATTGGCCAATTCCTTGTTTGATTTCGAAAACCCCCGAATTTCATGAAAAACTCTAACTTGTCAATTGTAAAATCAATTTGGGGAAAATGGTTGTTTTTAGTTCCTATGGTCCATTAGTGGGTCTAGTGGATGTTTTGACACACTTAATCGAATAATTGGAATTTAATTCATATTTTGGGTCCTAGACTAGTTAGGAGGTATTGGTCCTAATCGAGTCAAATTTATTTGAGAAAAATGATTGGTAGAACTCATGTTTTGGGTCTAGTTGTGCGATTAGGAGGAATTTCCCTAATCATATCGGAATTTGTAAAAGAAAAGATAATCATTGGATTAATGACCCTAAAACATGAGAGTATATTATGGTTGGCTATATTATGAGATTTTGATCCCTGTGATTTTGATCCCTGAATGCTATGCATTCACGACATTGCGCAATGGGGGGTTTACTGGCCCCTCCCGATGAATTGAGGAATACAAAGAAATATATGGTTAGTTGGTTGATCACCTACTATCTCGGAATTGGCTGAAACCTAATAATTTAATTGATTTGACAAATTAAGGTGTTGGTATTTTAGAAACCAATCTCCTTAGAAATTGATGAAAATTGGTATGCTAGAAACTAACGCGTGGAAAGTAATGAAAATGAGTCATTTATGAAATTTAGCGGAATGTCCAAACTAACCTAGAGGGGGGTGAATAGGTAAGTTATTTAAATTATTAAATTTTTGAAAACCCTTTTAGATTAAATTTGCACTAACCATAATTAATAAGAAGGGGGCAAAGAGATAATGGAGCGAGACACAAGATTTACGTGGAAAAAGATTTAGGGTCGAATAACCCTAAACCAAAAAAACCACGGGTCTTAGTCTAGTATTTTTATTGTAACAATCAAATAAGGTTCAACAAGTACAAGACAAATAGGCGAATACCTCCGAAACCATAATTCTTACCCTTGTTGACATAGCTCTCTCGAACTCCTTACTTTGATCCAATGCAGTCCACGAGCAATCATGGCCGATCTCCGAAACTCCGTCGGCTCCAAGTCCCCTTGGCCAAAATAGTAGATAGGCAATGCAAATGCAATGAAAATCAAAACAAAATGCTTAAAACAATCCATTCAAGAATTAATCCTTGAATCGAAACACAATAGCAAACTAAGAAGTTTGTCTAAACTAAAATATGATTGAATATTGTAAGATTCAATCAAACACAAGAAAGTTTTTCCAAAACAATAAGTTAGATACTTAAACTCAAAACTCAAACAACACAAGGAAGTTTTTCCAAAAAACAATTGTTTGATTCTTGAAATTAAAGTCCAACTAAAACAAGGTTTTTATTAAAACAAGATTCTTGAATTCAAATACAAACAAAACAAGGATGATTATCCAAAAATAATTTTTAGGTTCTTGAATTCAAAATC
>NMUG010010217.1:0-11022 GCA_002855965.1 Monotropa hypopitys | reverse complement strand
CATTTTTTTATACTTTTAAAAATTATAATTATGTTATTTAATAAATTTTGATTCCGGTCCGTTTAAATTTTTAATCGCATCAATAAATTTTTTATATTCATCTTTAAAAAATTGTTTTGGCTCTAATTAATATTTTTATTAATACATAATTACGGTGCAGGTCTCACATGAATCAACCAGTGAATAGTGGATGGCACGCGCATCAGACTCCTCCTTTCCAAAGGAATATTCAGAGTCCCTAGAATAGTGAAAAGGTGTGCCGACATTCTCTGTTGTCGGAGAATATGGACAGGCATCTGACAGGATGCAATAGAATCAAGCAAAAGGGACAATGAGTCCCATGCAAACTGCATTTGTAGCGAGAAGCTGGAAACCCGGAAGACAGTAGTATATAAGTAGGTGTCCAATGTCCGATGAAGGGTACATGTCATTTTGCTCTCAGAACTCTCCTTGTGCTTACTCATAGCCTTCTTCGATCCAGGACTAACACAGTTATCGGAGAGCCTTCCAGTCGGTAGAGGCGGGAGGTCCTCTAACTATTTTTTGTGAACGCAGGGGCAGAAAGAGTAGGAGTGATTCAGAAGGGTGTCCAGAGAAACTAGATATTCAGGTGTTTACCGACGAGGGTAGTACAGAAGTATTTTACCCTCGCACAATTGGCACCGTCTGTAGGAAATCCACACACAAAAGAAAGAAAAGCGAACCAGAGCTTAGAGCCAGACCAGAAGAGATGGCAAACCATGAAAAGGAAACCCCTAGCATTATCGGAAGGGAAGGCGACTAGTGGCCACACTTTCTGATCCTCCTCTGGCACCCAGGAAGAACACAAATAACCAGTCATGCATCTTGGATAATCGTTGAGGCATTCCCAGCCTGGGAGGGACCTCCAAAGTCCCTACCAGAAGCATTGGGGACCCACTGAGGATCTAGGATGATGTCCCAGAAGATTAGGGATATGACGACAGGGAGACGGAGTACTCCCAGGAAGGAGACAATCAGTCTCATTCATAGTACTCCCAGTCACCATATAGGTCCAAGTCAATCAGAGACGAGGACTTGGCAGAAATCACCAGGATGCAAAACCGGGCGATTCAGTGCCTGGAGTTGGAGGTATCAAGGCTGTCCAAAGAGCCTCAGGAAAAGTAGAGGTTCATTGGCTATCAACAGTGGTATTACTGGCTCCCTAGACGAGCCAGGCCTGCAAGGTTCCTCTGCGTCCTTCCTGCAACTAATTGGAAGCGCCAGAAGGAATAGGAAGGACCCAATAACAAGATGGCAGGGTAAGTAGGGACCAAACCCATTGTGGGGAGTGGCGGAGGGTTGCACAGGACCACTCTTAGCCCAGCAAGCACCACAGCAGAACAAACAGCCAAACAAGTGATGCATGGTAGCAGCATTCAACACCCTATGTATGGGACCTCAGAGATCATCTTCATCTCAGGGCTCCTGTACAGGGGGAGATTGCAGAGAGACAGTTGAATTTAGATCCAGTTAACTCCGTACTAGCTAACTTTGAGGACATGAGGACATGGCTCAACGAGCATCTCAAGGATCGGGGAACATCCTAAGAGACTGTGAAGAGAGCCATCCAGCATATTACTTCCACTCTGGTCTCTAGGGAAATCAGCAGGTACCAGATTCCCTGGGGCTTTAGTCTTCCCAACTTTCAGAAGTACGATGGGAGGATAGACCCGGTGGCACACTTGAAGGACTACCAACAGTCCTTGATCTTGCACGAGGGGGATAAGAGCCTCTACTGCAAGATATTTGCATCTAGTTAGGGCCGGGCATTGCTCAACTGATACCACAAGTTGGCACCAGATCGATCTGCAGCTGGGAGCAGTTGGCTGAGACTTTCGTAGGCAGATTCATGACCAGTCGCACTGTGCCGAAACACTTCGACTCTCTGATGTCATTGAAAAAATGATCGGACGTGACTCTCAAGGTGTATTCCAGACGGTATGTTGACATCTACAATGAGGTTGAGGACTGCACCGAGTACCAGGCCGTGTCTATGTTCAGGTTAGGGCTTTCCTTTGGTGAGAAACTGAGGGAATTCCTGACCTTGAACCTAGTGGACACATTTCCTGAGCTGATGGAGCGGGTGGAGTAGTACGCAAAGTTGGAGGAAGAAGTCCTCCTTAAAACAGGTCGACATGCCAACAAATCGTACCGGACCCATGTAGTGGATTCTGCTAGCAAGAAGAGAAACAGGAAGAGGAAGGCGTCTCAGCAATCTCATTCCGAGAATAGAAAGGAAGCTGAGGCTGCAGTGCAGACTACCCACAGGATTTCCAGAGCAGGACCTGAGGGCTACAAAGCCATTAGGATGAAGTTCAACACCCCTATTTCAGAATGGTACACTCCTAAAGGACGAGCCTTTCTGGAACTGGCCCACCAAGTAGGGGGAAAATAAGTCTGAACTGGAGGCCATGGGACTTAGATGCAGTTACCACAAGGAGTTAGGCCATATAACATAGCAGTGTCAGATTTACAAACAGTTTCTGGAGGACCTCGTGGGGGCAGGTCATCTAAATCATTATATCATCCAAACGCCCAGACAGGACACCAGGCCTAGACGGATGGATATGTGTGATAACTCTTCGAATGAGGACCTACCTCTACTGGGGACCATTACTATGATCCATAAATCCATAGAGCCGAGCTCCAAAGGTGAGTCCCGTGCTCAGAAGAGAAAGGACGACCACGAGCACCATGTACTGTAGCTCGGGCAGAAGCGTCATAGGGAGCAGAGCGAGAAGCCTGTCCAGACATTGTTTATAGAGGAAGACCTGGACGGGGTAACCTTCCTGCATAATGATGCATTATGATCACTTTGAGCATCAGTAGGTATGACACAGAGAGGATCTTGGTAGACCAGGGTAGCTCCACCGACATCCTTTATTTTCAAGCATTCAAGAGGATGAGGTTCACTCAGACATACCTCAAATCAACTAGAACTATGTTCATCGGTTTCAATGCGGAGCTAGTATGGCCCTTTGGAATCATCACCCTTCCAGTCTGAGCAGGGAAGGTGACTATGGATACAGAGTTTTTGGTGGTGGATGTGTCATTAGCCTACAACACCATTATTGGGCGTACATAGATGCACCAGATGGGGGCCATCCCTTCCACCTATAATCAGATCATCAAATTTTGGGGGCCCAAAGGTATCGAAACCATCAGGGGAAATCAAAAGAAACTACTTCATGACTTCTATCAGATCCAACCCCAATGCCGAGCAGGTGAAGTCCAACGAAGTTTCAATTCAGCCTGTCTTGGAGGTTGTGGGCGTGGACCCCTCCACCCATGTGGTTGAGAACCTGAGAAAGGTCCCCATCCACGAGACTGACGAGGAGAGGTATTTCCTGATTGGAGACGAGCTCTCTGAGACAGTTGTCACCGAGTTGGTTCGGGTGTTACGAGACCATGTTGATGTATTTGCTTGGACCCCAAAGGAGATGCCAGGGGTACAACCGAGCATAATATGTCACCGGCTGAATGTCGATCCTTGACACAAGCTAGTTATGCAGAAGAGGAGATGCTCAACTGCACAGTACTCAGAGGCAGTTATTGAAGAAGTTGACTGGCTCATCCAGGCTAGTGCAATTAGGGAGGTCTACTATACAGAGTGGCTCTCCAACACAGTTGTTGTCAAGAAGAATAGTGGGACCTAAAGAGTCTGTGTGGACTTTACAAGCCTGAACAAGGCCTGTCCCAGGGACAGCTTTCCTATGCCAAAGATCGATCAGTTGGTAGATTCTATGACAGGATACAAGTAGATGAACTTTCTAGATGCATACAGAGGATACCATCAAATCGCGATGTATGAGCCCGAATAGGTGAATACATCTTTCATCACGCTACTGGGGTTATATTTCTATAGAGTCATGCCTTTTGGCCTGTGCAATGTCGGGCAACATATCAGAGGCTGGCGACCCTCATGTTCAAGGATTTGCTGGGCAAAAGTATGGAGGTCTACATCGACGACATGGTGGTCAAGTACAAGGAGATGGACTCCCATCTAGTTGACCTTTGCCGTACTTTCTAGATACTCAGAGAGTTTAAGTTGACGCTGAATGCCTCCATATGTGCTTTCAGGGTAAGTTTTGGTAAATTCCTTGGGCATTTAGTAACTCAGAGGGGCATAAAGGCAAACCCTGATCAAATCGTTGCATTACAGAACCTTTAAAGTCCGGGAAGGACTAAGAAGGTGCAACGGTTGACCGGGATGGTTGCCGTGCTCAACCATTTTATCAGTCGCTCATCAGACAAATGCAGACCCTTCTTCCAGTTGCTAAGGAAAAGGACAAACTATACTTGTGGGGTAGATTGCGAGGAGGCCTTCCAGAATTTGAAGAAGTACTTGGCTACACCACCACTTATCGCTACACCAGAACTAGGGGATGTGTTGATTGTCTTCCTGGAAGTTTTAGAGCATGCGGTCAGTGCTGTGTTGATCAAGCAAGAAGAGGGGTAGCAAAAACTAGTGTACTATGTCAGTAAGACATTGCTGGATGTAAGGACCAGGTATCTTCCTATGGAGAAATTAATTTTGGCACTGGTAATGAATTCAAGGAAGCTGCAGCACTACTTCCTAGCTCATACCATAGAGGTACCAACCGTCCATTCCATCGGGTCTGTCCTGAGAAAGGAAGATCTGTCGGGAAGGGTGGTAGCTTTGTCCATTGACCTAGGGGAGTACGATATCAAATATATGCCCCGCACTACGGTAAAGGGTCAGGTCCTTGCAGATTTTGTGGTAGAATTCTTACATGAACCCGCATGAACACTCCACCCATAGTCCGGAGACGAGCATACCACTCTCGTTCATCTTATGCTTCCAAACATTGATGAGCCGCACATAGAAGAACAGTGGAAGCTTTTGTGGACGGATCAGTGTGCAACAAAGGATCAGGAATGGGCATAGTCATGTTCTCACCAAAAGGGCTGGCTTTGGAGCAGTCAGTCTGTTTATGTTTCAAAGCCTCCAACAACGAGGCAGAGTACGAAGCACTAATTACAAGGCTGAAAAGTGAAAGGAGATGCGGAGCTGATAACCTAATCATCCACTGCGACAGCTAACTTGTCGTCAACCAGCTTTCTGGAAAATATGTGACCAAGGATGACAGGATGGCATCATATGCAGCATTAGCCAGAAAGCTCCTCCAACAGTTCCAGAAAACATATATGGTACAAATCAATTCCCGGCAAAATAGCCATGTAGATGCCTTGGCCTGTCTTGCCTTATCCATATTCTCAAAGCTCTGCCGTATTGTAAGTGTCGATTCTCTGTCTCAATCGAGCATCCAATCGACGGACTCAGATGAGGCCCGAGATGGATGGATCCAATCGTCGCTTACCTAGCACGGGACGAGCTCCCCGTGGACAAATAAGGAGCACCCAAGATTAGAATCAAGTCAGCAAAGTATTGGCTCTCGCCGGATAAGATCCTCTATGGAAAATCTTTCATGGGGCCATACTTGCGCTGCGTACATTCTGACCTTGTTTAGCGATTTATTTTGGAAATCTATGAGGGGGTGTGTGGCAGCCATATTGGTGGGAATTATATAGCCTACAAGGCCATCTCCCAGGGGTACTGGTGGCCGTACATGAAGGTCCACGTCAGAAATTGCAAACAATGTCAGAAATTTTCACCAGTCATCTATGATCCATCAGTAGACCTAGCACCTTTCATGAGTCCATGGCCATTTGCTCAGTGGGGCATAGAAATCGTGGGGCCAATGCCAAAGGCCAAAGGAATGAAGAATCATTTGCTCGTTGCAATAGATTGCTTAACCTAGTGGATTCAAGCAGAACCGTTGGCAAAGATCACTGAGCACAATACAAAGCAGTTCGTTTGGAGGAATACCATCACCAGATTTGAGATTCCATATGCCATTGTATCAGACAATGGCACTCAATTCCAAAATAAGTTCAAGGCTTTGTGGCCGACTTACAAGATTAGGAACTTCTATGCTTTAGTTAGCTACCTGCAGTACAATGGACAAGTTGAAGCATCCAACAAGACAATCATGGACGACATCAAGAAGAGATTGGACAAAGCAAGGGTAGATGGGTTGACAAGTTGCCATTAGTCATCTAGGCCTACCATACAATGCCCAGGAGGTCCACCAGTGAGACACCTTTCTCCCTAGCCTATGGAACAGAAGCAGTCATCCCACTAGAGGTCGGCATCCCCACCATCCGTACAGATCTAGTGGAGCAAGGAGGCAATGACAATGCTCTAGTCGTACAACTGGATCATGTAGAATAAAAAATAGAAAGGGCACTTGTCAGGTTGGCCTCCTACCAAGAACAACTTGCCAAATTCTACAACATAAAAGTTCACCCGAGGGAATTTGGAGTTGGAAACTTGGTTGTGAGGAAGATCATTGGCAATACCAAAGATCCAGTAGATGGAAAGCTCGGGACAAACTGGGAAGAGCCCTACAAAGTCATTGGGAAAGAAGGCCAGGGGCATATAGGTTGACGGATCTAGATAGAGTCAAGATCCCGCGCACTTGGAATGTCTCCAACCTTAAGAAATTTTTTCAGTAACAACTGTAATAGCAGCAATGTATCAGCAAGTTTGAATTCAATGAAATTCCAACTTATTCAAGTCCATTCTCCTATGTTCGACAGCTTGCAAGGAGTAAGGAAGCATACACTCAGAAGGCATCCACTTCCTTACTAGAGGGCAATGGTCCCAGGTAGATAATACCGATGATAGTTGTTCTCTAGATTAGAACCTTACAGGAAATCCCAAGGAACTGATCTCGAAACCAGAACAGATCAATGGTCCTGAGCAGAGAATACTTAGGATAGTTTCCCTGAGGTCAGAACCTTACAGGGGACCAGAAATCCAAAGAAACTAATCTCGAAACCAGAATAGGTCAATGGTCCCGAGAACAGAATGCTTAGGATAATTGCCCTAAGATCAGAATCTTACAGGGGACTAGTATCCCAAGGGATTGGCCTCAAAGATGTGGTGAGAAACCCAAGGCCGTGTAGAGGTCCACAACCGATGAAGTCATCTTATAATAGACAAGAAGTCCCAAGATGACCCAAGGTTAAAGCAAGAATGATAACACTGCCCCACAGTGTGGCTCAGCGAGGACAGGTAACACTTCCCCACAGTGTGGCTCAGCGAGGACAGGTCCTTAAGGGGGCAAAGGTTCCAAGGGCACCTCATCGCAGTGCGGATCAGCAGGGAAAGGTCCTTAAGGGAATAGATTTTTCAAGTACACCTGTGTTTATAGGAAAAGTTAATCAGTATAGAAATAAAGCACAAAGTAAAGAGACCGTCATTAAAATAGAAATAAATGACTCTTTAGTACATCAAAGCAAAGTACATAGAAGAAAAAGTACAAGAAAGAAAACAAAAAGCCAGCATAAAGCCTATCTAGAGCTGCACTATCTCCGAATGCTCGACTGTTTGCACGCTGACAATAGGGGTATCAGTAGCAATAGTGACAGAAGGCGGAGTAGAAGAGGCATCAGATGTAGCCTCAGGAGGAGGATCAGATGTTGCAGTAGCTCCAACAGCAGCCTCAGGACCTATCTCTTAGACAGAGAGTGCGGCCTACTCACTGGATAAGGCTTTGCTTGGCAGAGGGACCTCCTTTCGTAGAGAAGAGCCCTCTGCCATGCCACAAGCATCCATGGCTAGCGGCCACATCTCCACAAAGATGAGGTACTTAAGTTGGGCCAACTGCTCGTAGAACTGAGCAGTGTACTCCGAGATAGTTGCCTCATGCCCCTTTTCGTAGGCCTGGACAGCAGACTCCTTGGCCTCCAGCAAGGCTGCCTTGATGCGCTCCAACTCCTGGGTCCTGACTTTGTACTTCTATGCCATAGAAGACCTCTTAGCCTCAAATGCCTTGGTCTTTTGCTCTATCTCAGTCCAAGCAACCATCCTCGCCAGCTCTAGTGCAGCTTCGTTCTTTTGTAAGCCTTCGTCAGCTTGGCGTTCAGACTCAGGGCTCTTTCTTTCTTCTGGCTCAGGGCAGTAGAGGCGCCTTCATACTTGGAGTTCATCAGATGAAGCCTATCCTCAAGCCTTTTTGCCAGGGCCATCGCCTTGTTGGCATGCTCGGTCTCTAGGGAGCAGTCTAGTTGGATGCTCTGGTACCGATCAGAGAGCTCGGCGGTGCATTGTATGGCCTGGTGAAAAGAAGGTAAACAAGTAAGAAGTAGTAAAGTTATATGAATTTTAGAAGCAGAGTTTTTAGTACCTCGATCCGGTTATCAGGTTCAAGGCAGTGACGCTCATCACAGCCCAGAATGTGTTGGTCGCCACTTGTATTAGACTCAGGTTAAGGTATCACAGGAAATGGCGAAGAAGGGGGTGTAGAGGGAATCGCACCCCAACCTCCATGATCTGGATGACAGGGATATGAAGGGTATTATTATCGGCCCTGCTCCTGTCATAGTCAACAGAAGCAAGGGAAATAACGACATCCTTCGATATCCCATACTCTACTCGGAAGGCCACAATCCTCGTTGGGCTGTCAACCAAAGTCCGAAAGAAATTCATGGCGATTGGAAGAATGAGGAAGGAACTTACTTAGCAAGGATGGAAGAGGAAGAAAAGGCAAGGATAAGAGCTAGGGTTTTGCAGAAGGCACAAAACTCAAAGGATTCAACAAGAAGAGATGAGAAGGAATTTAAAAGGTGTGCCCTACACTTTTATCAAAGAGACGGCACACGTAGAATGTCATTTCCAATGGTCCACGTCTGCCTCGAAAAGAGTGCATGGGTCCCAGAGCATTAATTGCGTAATTAATATGGCACCTCTTCAGAAATGACGGTAGGCCTTATCTGATAAGTGGAACGACAGAATTTTGGGTGCTGTGAGCTCTGTCCACTCCCACTATACGGCTGAAATAGCCAGAGCTAGGGGCAATTGTGGTGGGGTTAATCTGGAATAACCAGGTGTCGATGGCATATTCATATGATCTTAGCATGACATGACAGTTCGACACCAATCTTCCACGTCATCAGTAACTTCGCACTATGAATTAGGTTAGTCCAGCGTGGCTAGACATCCTGGCAGTGCGGGGACCAGTTATTCAGTGCGACAGTGCTAGATCCCAGTTGATATAGCCATCCATATGTCCAACAGCCATCTGCACTACGGATTGGGTTGGCCCTATGTGGCTAACATCTTGGTAGTTAGACAGACAATTGTTCATGGATGTGTAGGCTGGATTACAGTGGATGCAGCTAGTCACTTGCCCTTCCCAGTATCTCTTCTGTGCAGATTAGGTTGGCCCTGTATGGCTAACATCCTCGCAATATAGAGATCAATCTCACAGAGAAGCACGTGTCGGACCAGGTATGGTATAGCTAGACACGTGCACAAGCAGTGCCCACTTTGCAGATTAGGTTGGCCATGTGCGGCCGATATCCGCCAACATGACATCCAGTAGAGCGGTGCGGGAAAAGGTGGCAGACAAGGTATCCAGGTGTCAATCAGCCAATGAACGGTGGATGGCACACGTGTCAGACTCCCCTTCCCGAAGGAATATCCAGAGTCCCCAGAATAGTGAAAATGTGTGCCGACATTCTCTCTTGTCGAAGAATGTGGCCACGCATCTGACAAGATACAACAGAATCAAGGAAAAGGGACGAGGATTCCCATGCAAACCTCGTTTCCAGTGAGAAACTGGAAACCCAGAAGACAAGAGTATATAAGTAGGAGTACAATGACCGATGAAGGGTGTATGCTATTTTTATCTTAGAACTCTCCGTGTGCTTACTCACATCTTTCTTCGCTCCAGGACTAACTTGTTGTACCAAAAGCAACCAAGAGGTGGTGAGTTGGTCAAATTTAAAACTATGGCCAAATAAAAAGATTAACTTGAATACTTAAGAAATCGAAACTTACACCAATTAAAATAGGTTTGATTTAGAAGTTGGGATTCAAAGATCAAAATTCACAAGCCTTCTATTACGCCTAAGTTGTTGTATCGACAACGGTTGAGGTCTCTGGCATTGAGATTGATCCAAGAATGTGAACTAGAATTTTTTTGATTTAATATGTAATATTCAACTACAATTTAAACTAATCATGCAACGATAAAATTACTGAATATAAATCAACAAGAATACCAAGAGTTATAGTGGTTCGATAGGGCATGTCTCTCCCTACCTACGTCCACTTCTTTCACAATTTATAAAAGTTCTACTATTGAAATATAACCACAATTGTGATCACTAAAGGGTTATAACTTTAAAAACCTTCAATGGTAGTTTTCCAATATTCCACCAAATACCTTCAAAGGTGGTCTTTCAACCTTAAATCAAGGGGTTACCTTATTCACAAAAGCTAAAGATTAGAAGTGATCTTCGTGGAAGTATGTTCCTCTCCTTTACAATAACGATCAAGGAGAAAGAGTATGAAATTGAAGTATAAATTTAAGGTGATTCTTCTCTTGAGATGCTACTGGAAATGTTCAGTATAAGAATGTGAAAGTTGAGCCTTGTAAAGAGAGCCAAATACTTTAGGGTTGAGAGAGAAAAGTTGGTGAAGTTATGACCAAAGAGGTCAAAAATCCCTTATATAATTGCCAAGAATATTCAGAGCCGTTGAGGGGCAAATATGGCAGAGCAATACACTTGGTTTAAGTTTCAAAGCATTCTGCAATTTAAAAACAAGGGCTGGATTTTGGACTGGTGAATCGTCCGGCTGACCGGCTAACAGACCGGATTGCCTTTTTGGTTGAGGCTCCTTTCCTAAAATATGTTCTGCAAATATATTATGATTTGATACACAAACGGACAGTATATGATTTTCAGAATATTAAAAAGAGAATCAAGGATATAAAATCAAAGTATAACCAAAATTAAAAACATATTTGAATTGTTTCTATACTCACATTATTATTTGCCATTCAATAGAGATATATGTCAAGGATATGATCCAAGTGACATAAGTTTAACCAATAAAAATCAACCACTTGTCCATTTAGATTTTATTCAAAAATATATAATGAATTAAATTATTATTCATTAAGC
>NMUG010010216.1:0-11024 GCA_002855965.1 Monotropa hypopitys | reverse complement strand
GTTGGATCTAACTTAATCATCGGAGGGCCTTCTAAGCCGCAGAGGCGGGGGGTCTTCTAACGATTTTTCTTTGGGTGCAACAAGTTTTCTGTAGGTTAAAGATCAGGAATTCCTCGCATCAGGAAAGTCAAAAGTCAAGATATTTGAAGCACTTCAACGACAGTGTGAGAAAACACCGTCGTTTTGTTGTCCTCGCAACGAATGTGTATAGGTGTTTGCTGACTAGAAAATGGCGACTAATACACGTGTTTTGTTGTTCTCGTCACTCGGGTAAGACTTCTGGTTCCTCGGGATAAGGGAAGAGTCCTAATTCTAATAGAACAAGGAATCTAATTGATCAGATAAAGATGAAGATAAGGATTAACGTATCAAAACTCAATTGGAATTGAAATGATAAGTCCTAATTCAATTCTAATTACTGATGAGAAACTAGTAGTCCTGAAGAATTCTAAGACTATAGATCTTCTCTATTGTGGTACGGTAATTCTAAATTTTCCTTAGTCAAATGATTATTCCGAAATCCCTATACGTAAGCTTGTAGTGTGGCATGTTGCTAGTCTAAATTCGCATGGTTAATCACACTTGTCAAGTATGATCCCGCACAACAGATTAGATTCGCCATGTGCATCATAACATCCTAGCAGTGCGACAGAGCGACATGTGATGTAACGGTTGAGAATTTATTAAAGGATTTATTGAAATTTTAATTCCTTTTATTTGATTTTGGTTGATTTTAATCCCCAAATCCTCCAATTAGAATTTATTTCGTAAATTCTCGAAAGCAAATCCTTCATTTGTATCTATTGGTTGATATTGGAAAGGTTCGGGTTGATTCGGGTGAGTGTCGGGAGGCCCGGAGGCCCCACACAAAATTCCCCTTTTCTCTCCAACATTTCGATATACATCCTTGTGTATATTGAAATGCTCTGTCGATGCTTTTCTGACTGCTGGTTCTCCGGGAACTGGTTGTTGGCTGGAGATCCGGAGGCTTGTGTGGTTCCTGCAAACAAAAATTGGATCCCCTGCTTGGCTCCTGTAAAACAGAGGTTAGTGCTCGTCGGTCGGTTGTGACCAACGGGGCTCCGATGCTTAAGTTAGTCTCTTTCTTTGGTGAAAAAGACAGCAAGAAGCAAGTTTGAGGCCGAACGGTAGCTGTCGGGGATCAGATCTCGTGAACAGTACCCCTTAGGGGGTATTTATAGGGAGAGGTTGGCTTGAGGCTCAAGATTGGCGCGTTCCCCATGTGATACTGGGCCCGAGCGGTGTGTGTGGCGGGTCAAATGGGCCGGTGCTGTCGGTGGGCCGGGTCTGTCGTACGAACGGGGGCCCGTGAGCAGGCACCTAACGTACCGCATGCTGAGGTTTTGCCGAAGGGTTGACCCTTTGCTAGAGAGCCAGTTGATTTGGGGGCAGGGTCCTTGCCACAAGGATAATATTGATACTCTACTGATTATTGATGCTCTACCGATCGACGTGGTAGCCGGAGGTCAGCCGCTGTCCATCCAGCGAGCCCTCGGTTCACTTCATCTGGGAGAGACATGGCGCTTTGGCTGAATGGTTCTCTCCGAAGGTCCATAATTCCAACGGGTCGGGGACGTCGAAGGATCCTCAAAGCTAAGGATGAGTCCAACGCTTAATTAACGAGTCCGATCCCTCAAAGCTTAGGCCCGACCTCCACAATAGCCCCTCAATCTTTCCCAAACTTGTTGGAAAAGATTGATTCTGGTTTGCCGGACGCTCTGCTTCGGGGGAACGGTCTTGTCAGGGTTCACTCTGACGTCACCTGACAAGTGTCAAGGCAATAATTGAATACGGACGTCAGTGATCGCCACGTGTCGCACCCCGATTCGCTGGTCAGACGGGCTTCCTCGGTTCTCGTGAAACAAAAATTAATATTGATAGTTGTGCTTCGTACCTGAGAGGGGCCTATAAATATGTTTGTATGGTAGGACCTTCAGAACTCACTTTGCACACAGGGATCCTACGGAGAGCTCTTTAATCTTCGGCATCTGTACTCCTACGATCATCATGGACCAGGTGATTACTTTGCTTTCTTCCTCGTCGAGATCTGATATGGACCCATTGTTTCAACTGATCCCGGAGGAGCTGACTCCTGATGTTAGCTCAAAAATGTCCTCTCTGGCTAATTTTTTTGCTCCGGGGGCCTCTACCTAGAGATAGCCCCAAGTTGGCAACCGAACCAATATCGTCCGGCACTTCTCGAACGAGAATGAGCCTACGTACGTAGCCCTGGGCCCCCGGCCAAATAGAGCTTTAGGAGGTCCAATCATGGCGGCTGGAGGAGATCGGCCCTACCCTTATCTTGATTATTTTTGCGGAGGGTTGTCTAAGCTTAAAGAGTTCTCCCATCGGTTCGACATTCCTGCTTCGGTGACTTACGTGGAAGTTGGATCTGAGGTTACTTACTCGGCAGATCATCTGACGGTTCCCCTGATGGCTGTGACCGAAGGGCGATTGAAGATCCCATTCTACTCCTTCCTTCAGGAGTTCCTATTTTTGTTCCATCTTGTACCCAATCAACTGTCGGTGAATGGCTACCGGATTATAGGTTGCATCCGGGCATTGTGCGAGAGGGATGGTTTGGAATTTTTTGTACCGGACCTGATGGGCTTGTTCTCTCTTTCTCAGAACCGAGCGTCTGGCAGGTACTTCTATATGGATGTTTTTATGAGGCTTCCGGACTCAGAACGATGGGCAAACCTTTATCTCCAGCTGTTTGGTGATTATAATTTTGGTCCGGGCGAGAAGCGTCGGCACTCACTGCCGACCAAAGAAGGCAATCTGGTAAGGGTCCAACATTTAGCTTTATATCTTCTTGTGCTCAGCTCTATCTTAACTTTGCTTTTCCTATACAGATGTGTCGACAATTTCCAAACACTTGAGAGGGATAGTATCGGCTGTCCGGATTGAGGCTCTGCTGAGGTGTGATGACAGGGACGCCCCCACCCTATTGGGACACGATCCAACGTACTAGAGTTTCTTGGAGGACTGGAAGGCGAGGGGAAAGAGGAAGACGACGACAGAGCCGGTCGTGCGAGCCCCAGTCCGGAGGAGGATGACCGTTCTCGAGTATTTTCAAGAGAGGAGGTCGTCGCAGAATTAATGTAGGAGCAGGCTGAGGAAGTTGCTCCAGTATATGGGGCTACCGCCAGGTTGCCGATCGGACCTCTGGCTAATCTACCAGAATTACTCCAGGTCAAGGAAGAGCCTGTCGATTTTGAAAATACACCGGAATTCACGCGGTACACTGCCACATGACATCATCCCCCCTCTCCGGCTATACCAGCCCCTCCACAGCCCTGGGCTTCCGACTTCCGAAAGTATACCGGAGCACCTGTCATGACGACGGACAGTGTGAATGTGGATCCGACAGTCGTGCACCCCCTCCTCCAAATGCTACAGCTGCCGGAGGACATGAGATCCCTACCGTCCAGAGTCGATAAGATCCAAAATCAAGTCGGGACATGTCTCATAAAGGTACCAGTTACTCCTTCTTGGTTGGCTTCTTATTGGCGGCTCCTTTGTGATGGTTTCCTGTGATTCTGCAGGCTTGCCAGAGCTTCTCCGGTCTGTATAAATGCACCCACTCGATCCTCCGGAAGGCATACATCCAGGATCGTCGTGCCCAACAGATGGAGGCTAGTCTTGGGGCGGTGGAGGCCCAGAAGGAGCTTCTCCTCCGACAGATCCAAGAGGCTTTGGCAGAGCAGGTTCGGTTGAAAGAAATGATCGATGGGACCCCGAGCAATGTCCTGCAGGCCAAGGAAGTCAGCGAAGAGAGGCTGAAGAAGGTCGTGGCTGAGGCGGATGCTAAAGCATATGCCGAAGGGGTCAAAGACACTAAGGAAGTGTATTGTCGGCAGGTGCATGAATTATGCCCCGAGGTTCACGAAGTCGGCTTCAAGTTAGGGTATAATTTAGCCTTTAGGAAAGCATGGGGATGGCGTTTGATGCCATAGGAATGCCCACAGACTCAATCTTCCGAACGAATGTCTGCGTTCCGGAGCGTGAGGTTCCCCCTTGGAGCTTCCGGAGAAAGAACCAGTCGTTGATCTGTCGGAGGTCCCCCACTTGAGCATCCATAGCCTTCATTCTGATACTTTTATCTGTGCTATAAAATACAGTTTAATGTAAAAATTTACAAATTTTTCGAAGTGTTTTACCTTTTTTCGGTAGGAGGATGCCAGGTCATCAGATCCGTAGTTCAGCCCGATAAAGATAGATTCCTTGATAGAGTTCCGGCGAGCAGAGACTAAGACATCTGTTCATATAGTGATGGCCCCGCTGGTCTAGACTGATGCCGGATATATAGTGATATAGCCCCATAATGAGGGATAGGGGTTCGGGTTGCCGTCGGACATATTGAGATAAAGCCCCATAATGAGGGGTAGAGGTTCGGGTTGCTGCCGGACATATTGAGATAAAACTCCATAATGAGGGGTAGAGGTCCGAGTTGCTGCCGGACATATTGAGATTAAACCCCATAATGAGGGGTAGAGGTCTGGATTGCTGCCAGACATATTGAGATATAACCCCATAATGAGGGTAGAGGTCCGGGTTGCTGCCGGACATATTGACATGTTCTCCGCACGATGGAGCATAAGCTTCCGGAGTATGTGACTCTCATATTCTAGGCCCAACTTGAAGGAGGAGGCGGTGATCCCCTGGTCGCAGTCCTGGATGTCATTGTAGAGCTCCCAGTAGCGATCGGCATACTGCCGGAGCGACTCCTCCGGACGCTTTCTGAGGCTGATTAGGGAATCAACCTCCTTCTTTGCCTTACCGCTGATGACAAAGCGAGCTAGGAAGACCCGTTCCAAGTCCTTGAAGCTCCAGATGGACTGTGGTGGAAGCTTGTTGAACTAGAGTGAGACCTGGGTGCCAAGGCTTGTTGGAAAGACTTTGCACAGGATGACATCACTCGAGGAATACAGTGCCATAATCTACCGGAAGTAGATGAGGTGTGTGTAAATATCAGTCTTTGAGAATTTTGGCAGACTGATTCCGGAGGATAGGGTGGTCGAATCAATGGTTCGAGAGAAAGGAGAGAGGTTGAATTGTTCTAGGCGAGCATCAACAGCATGATAGGCTTGTCCGACGGGATGGTCGACAGGGTGGTCTCTTCGGTGGCGCCGATGCTCCCTAACGTCGTCGTCCATGGCTGGAGAGTGGTGTCGGTGCCTCTCATCCTCCCTGTTATGGTAGAGAGGTTTCTTCCTTGGGTGGCCGGTCTCCTCCGACATCGGCAGCAGGTCGCGGAGGTCGCGCGGACAGACCTCAACGAACTCCCCTCCCTCAAACATATAGAGTGGGATGGATGTTGTCCTTAAGGACCGTCCACTGGGGGGATTCACGACGTCTTGGGCACCGTTTGCCATCCTCGTCCGACCTGGCCATCCGTCTGGCCTGGCCATCGGCCACTCTCTTCCCCTTACGCTCTCGGTCTTCCCTCGAACGGTGTCTGCGTGGCCTCCGGTCCGATGAATGCGAGGCCAAATCCGGAGCGACAGTAACTTTGGACACCTGATCCTTTAGGTAGGTGATTAACTCTGAATACTGTAACATATTCGAGCTAACTTCGATCCTTTACTTTAAACTTTCGATATAAATTGATTGTTTTCGAGATATAATATGCTTGCGCTTAGTTCATGGTGATTACAGGATTACAAGTCAAAAGGGACGATTTTATAGCAAAGCCTCCATCAACAACTTCCAAGTTGTCCTCTTAAGCTTGATGATCGTTACTGGAAGAGTTGGAGTCAAAAGTAGCCTTTGCAACCTTGGGGATATCCTTCAACCTTGCTGTCTGCAGAATATCAGACCTTTGCACCGGTGCATATCAGTCCTGCACCGGTGCAACCTTGAGCAGAATCTAACAGAGAGTCCATGCACAGATGCATATCAGTCTTGCACCGGTGCAGAGTTATGCAGAAACAATTTTCCCAAGATTGCACCGATGCACAACATCTATGCACCGATGCAGCTGTAGCCAAAACCCAGTAGTGGCCAATCTCCAGAGTTTGCACCGGTGCACAATACCCCTGCACCGATGCAGTGAAGTCCAAATCTCAGCAGAAGCCAAACTCCTTTGTTTGCACCGGTGCACCATCACCCTTGCACTGATGCATCTCTTCCCTGTTGCTGAACAAATGCACTATGCACCGGTGCATCATCACTTTGCATCGGTGCAGACAGTCAGCCGATCAAAAAAGTGAACAACCTTGTGTTTCGTGCCGAAGCTTCCCAATGCACCATGTGCACGATTTTTATGATGGTTGGTCCATTGTGCAGGCCTGGAGGGAATATTCTTTGTATGGATTATGTGGGAATGTTGGTTAGATACAATTACATAGTCTTGGAGAATGAAAGAACACTCTCTCACTCTAAATTAGTCTCTCTCTCTAGTTCATGTTCTTAAGTTGTGCTCTCAAAGATAGAAGTTCTGGACAGATTTTTCTCCTTGAAATTCCTAGCTACCGATTTGGTACTCTTGTAAGTGTTTCAAGTAAGTTTGTATTGTGATTCTCAACTTCATTTTAAGCACTTGTTCTATAATGACTTTTCCTTTTACTTGTTTGAATTTCTATCTTTCCATGGATATGTGTGAGTAGACCTTAGGGGAAGGTCATGGCCATGGTGGCCATGGCTCTAGGCTCTTGTAGTGTTCTCCTACCCTAGGTTACACCTTAGTTCGTGGTTGCATGTAGTTCTCCTATTTTCGGCTAAGTTGGTGTAATGTTAACATTTTGATTAGTTGTAGACAAACTCTTGCCACAACTAATGCTTTATGCTATGTCTTGCATTAAACTTAGTACAATGCCATGTGAGGGAAATATGCAACCCATCTCTAAGGTTAACCTACGAGCATTTCACGCTTGATCTTTTGGACTTCGGAGACACTACTTGACCTAGAGTCGTGGGAACCATAACCATGACCACTCCCGCTTTTAATTAGATAACTTTTCTCAATCTTGCAAACGTAGTGTTGAAGAACAACGAACATCAAACCTTTGGTTGGCGTCCTAGTGCCACATAAATCAATAAGCCAAAAAGAAATACCTTGTGATTAAAATTCCCCAAAGCTCCTTGAGGATTCGATCTCGGTACTCCGAGTTAAATTGCTACACATAACCCTTTTCCCTACGCTTCGGGCTTGTCTCTTTGTAATACACATTGGGCGCGTAAGCATTTTTGGCGCCGTTGCCGGGGAGCTTAGGCGCGACTTTTAATCTCATTTGACCTTTTCTTGGGCGGAGGCCACTAGTGGATGTACGGGTACAACCGTGATAATACACATCGTCTTGTGCGTAATCCTACTCGTCCACTCGAGAACATGGCTGACGATATCGTACCCGAGGCCACCATGAGGGATTTTCTCAATCCCAATCGTGTGACTCCACTCTTGTGCATCATTAACCCACAGGGTAATGCTCTGTCAAGGCCCCACACCTTCAAATGATTCCCCATTTTCATAGGATGCAAGCCGAGAATCCGTACCTCCATGTACGTGACTTCGAGGAGGTTGTGGGTACCATTTGCAATAATCCTTTGCAACTCCCATCCGCAAGGATGAAGCTCTTCCCGTTCTCCCTTAAGGATCAAGCCAAGAATTGGCTTAACTCCTTGAAATCTCAATCGATCGCTATTTGGGAAGATATGCAAAGTGAATTTTTTAAGAAGTTCTTTCCCCTCCATCGGACTCGCGCTTTAAAAAAATTGATCACCTCTTTTACTGAGAAAAATGGCGAGACCTTTGGAGCTAGTTGGGAAAGGTATAAGGATCTTTTGAGTGCCGTTCCGCACCATGGTTTCGATGATGCCCAAAAAGTCAGGTATTTTTATGAAGACATTTCACAGCAAAACCGACAATTCATCGACATGATGTGTAATGGAACTTTCATGGACAAGTGTCCCTCAGAAGCTTTGGATTATTTTGACTTCTTGGCAGAGAACGACCAATCTTGGGATTATTCCGATGCCAATGATAGGTCCTACTCGCACACTAATCAAAGCCAAGAAGGAGGAAAACATTATCTTCGCGACCACGATGACTTGTCGTTGAAGGTTGCACAACTTACCAGAAAACTCGAGAGTCTTGAGGTTAATAAACTTAATCCCGTAGCTTCTGTGGCTAATGTAGAATCTTGCGCTATTTGTGAGACAACGGGACATGCTACCGAACGTTGTCCGACTCTTCCCGTTGTCAAGGATCTCCTTTCAAGTAATGAACAACCGGACGTGAATTCAATCAATAACTTCCCTAGGAACCATCCGTTGTCGGGTGGATACCATCCTAGTTGGAGGAATCATCCGCGGTTGAGCTATGGAAATCAAGAAATTCAAGGACCACCTCATAGGTCCAATCAATATCCGACTCAACCGCAACTCAATCCAATTCCACTGCCCGAATTCCATGCTCAAAGCAATGCACCTCAAAGATACAATCCGAATCCGAATCCTTCTTACCAACCATCCAATTTCCAAAATCAACAATCCAATTTCCAAAATCAACAAAGTGGACCCTACATGGCTCAATCTTCTTTTCAACCACCGAGCACTAAAAAAATTGAAGACGCTCTTGCACAATTCATGCAAGAACAGAGCACGGTGAATGAAAATGTTAATCAACAAATCTCAAAGTTAATTTCCATCATGGGGGCTTCCCAAAATGAAAGAGGAAAATTTCCGTCTCAATCCATTGCCAATCCGCAAACTCAATACTCTCATGGGCAATCTTCCACCACCAATCAAAATCCACTACATCATGAACAAGCCAAATCTATAACTACACTTAGGAGTGATCGGGTGATCGAAAAAGGCGTTGCCCCACCACCTCCTCTTCCAATCAACTCTACTCCAACCATTCCACCATCACCTATTCTTGATGAAAATTCTGTGAATCATGAGGACGAGGTCTCCTCCGAGACTCTCGAAGAGCCATTAGTGCCAAACACTACTCCACTGGCTCCATTTCCTCAAAGACTTGTGAAAAAATTGAAAGCTCCATTCCAAAATGATATCTATGAGCTTTTCAACCAAGTGAAGGTTAACATTCCTCTACTAGATGTGATCAAACAAATTCCTTCACATGCGAAGTTCCTTAAGGATTTGTATACAGTCAAGCGCAAGATTAACGTGCACAAAAAAGTTTTCTTGACGGAACAAGTTAGTTTCATTCTCCAAACTAACATCGCCCCGAAGTACAAGGACCCCGGTTGTACAACTATTCTGATTACTATTGGGGGGAGTGTTGTGGAGAGGGCTCTTCTAGATCTAGGAGCGAGTGTTAATCTTATTCTATTTCATGTCTACCACCAATTGGGTCCTGGGGAACTCAAGCCCACTTCAGTCACTCTACAACTAGCCAATCGGAGTGTGAGGGTGCCTAAGGGGGTTGTAGAAGACGTACTTGTCAAGGTGGACATCTTTGTCTACCCGGTGGACTTTGTCGTTCTTGACGTGTGCCCTTTCTCTTCTTCCTCTTTGGTTCCTCAAACCCCAATCATTTTGGGACGCCCATTCCTCGCGACATCCAATGCTATTATCCATTGTCACAATGGGCTCCTAAAAAAGACTTTTGGAAACATGACCCTAGAATTGAACATTTTTAATGTTGGTAGCCAATTGGGAGATGATGAAACCATACATGAGGTAAACATGATTGACACCCTTGTGCAAGAGCACACCAACTCCATGCTTATCAAGGATCCATTGGAATTGTGCCTTACAACCGATGCGATATCTTTTTTGGAGTCGGATGAGGTGAATTTTTTGACAGCTTTGTTGGAGGGTGAGGGTGAAGAATGTGAGATTGAAAGTGTCATGGGAGTTGAAAAATGGATTCCAAAATTTGAAGACCTACCGATGTCGGAGGGTCTTGCACTACCATCCGATGTGCAAGCACCATCTCTTGAACTCAAAGAGCTCTCGTCTCACCTTAAGTACGCCTACTTGGGTGATGACGAAACTTATTCGGTTGTCATTTCTTCAACTCTCGAACAAAGCCAAGAATCCCGATTATTGAAAGTGCTACAATTGCGACGGGGTGCCATTGGGTGGACCATTGCCGTCTTGCGCGGCATTAGTCCGGTCATTTGCACTCACCGTATTTTTCTAGAGGATGATGTTGTTCCCACCCGTCAACCCCAAAGGCGATTGAACCCGAACATGCGGGACGTGGTGCGGAAGGAAGTAATGAAGCTATTGGATGCGGTTTATCCTATCTCGGACTCCAAATGGGTGAGCCCCGTCCAAGTAGTACCAAAAAAATCCGGTATTACCGTTGTGCCTAATGATGAGGGTGAGCTTGTACCCACACGTATTGCCACCGGTTAGCGTGTGTGTATCGATTATCGAAAGCTAAATTCATGCACCCGGAAAGACCACTTCCCTCTCCCATTCATTGACCAAATCTTGGAGAGGGTAGCGGGGCATTATTTCTATTGTTTTCTCGACGGTTACTCAGGTTATAATCAGATTGAGGTCTCACTCGAAGACCAAGAAAAAACAACGTTCACGTGTCCCTTCGGTACCTTTGCTTTTCGGCGTATGCCATTCGGGTTGTGCAATGTACCCGGAACATTTTCAAGGTGCATGTTGGGCATTTTTTCGGATATGGTAGAACGTATTGTTGAAATTTTCATGGATGACTTTTCTGTTTTGGGGGACTCTTTTGAATCATGTCTTGTGAATCTCGACCTTGTGCTTGAACGGTGCGAAAAGAAGAATTTAGTCCTCAGTTGGGAGAAATGTCAGTTTATGGTCACCGAAGGCATTGTCCTCGGTCCTATTGTTTCCTCCCGAGGCATTGAAGTGGACAAAGCAAAGGTCTCTCTCATTTCCAACTTGCCCGTACCAAAAAGTGTTAAGGATGTGCATTCTTTTTTGGGACACGCCGGTTTCTACCGGCGTTTCATCAAAAATTTTAGCACCATCACCAAGCCATTATGTGCCTTGCTCGCTAAAGATGTCCCATTTGTGTGGACAAACGAGTGCACTAAGGC
>NMUG010010215.1:0-11022 GCA_002855965.1 Monotropa hypopitys | reverse complement strand
ATATGACAACTTTGAAGTTTGTGAATATTAAAAAGTTTGATATTATACTCTTTGATCTGCACTTATATCAAGATTATCGTATTATCTTTTTCATCAAAAGAGATTGTTCAAAATTTTAGTGCAATAAAAATTTCAAATTTATAAAAATTTCGAAAATTTTCCGAAAAATCAAAAAAATTCCGAAAATTCCGAATTTTTTTAAAACTTTTGAATTTCCGAAAATTCTGAAATTTTCGAAAATTCCGAAAATTTCGAAATTGGAACAGAAATAAAATTTCCAAAAAAATTAGTTCCGAAATTGGAACGAAAAATTTAGTTCCGAAAAATGTGTTTCGAATTCCGAAATGAGTTTTTCCGTTCCGTTCCGTCTGATGTGCAGCCCTACTTGGAGGACTGCGATTTTGAGCTACACTACCATCCGGGTAAGGCTAACGTTGTAGCCGATGCATTGAGTCGGAAATCTTGTCATCTTGCGAGTCTAGCCGTATTTGGGTGGAAGTCCATGGAGGACTTGGGTCCGTTCTTATTGCATGCCGAAGAGGTCGGAGAACAAGGCACATTGTGCAACTTATCGATTCATTCGGAACTATCGCGTTGGGTTATTGAGACACAGGCGGACGATTCAGAGACTTCGGGGTTTCGAGCCAAATTTCTTAGTGGGGATGCGCGTCAGGGATAAATGATCCACGTCGATACTAGTTTGCGTTTGCGTGGCCGATTGTTTGTCCCTTCGTCTTGTCGTGGAGGCATACTATATGAGTTTCATCATTCACCTTTAACTGTTCATCCAGGAGGCATGAAGATGTATCATGATCTTAGGCGTCAGTTTTGGTGGCCCGGGATGAAGAGAGACATAGCCGTGTTCGTGTCCAAATGCCTTACTTGTCAGCAAGTGAAGGCCGAGCATCAGCGTCCTGCTCGTTTACTTCAGCCTCTACCTATTGCCGAGTGGAAATGGGAATACGTGATGATGGATTTTACTTTGGGTTTTCCTAGATCGCCGGGTGGTTAGGATGCTATTTGGATTATCGTTGACCGTTTGACGAAGACCATTCATTTCTTACCGATTAGGGTTGCGCAGTCTGTTGATTCTTTGAGCCGGTTGTACATTCGAGAGATTATTCGACTTCATGGAGTTCTGTCATCCATTGTATCCGACAGAGATCCTCGATTCACTTCACGTTTTTGGCGTAGCTTGCAGGCTTCTCTTGGTTCGAAGCTCATGTTCAGTACCGCATTTCATCCTCAGACCGATGGTCAATCTGAGCGTACGATACAGATTTTGGAGGATATGCTACGAGCTTGCGTATTAGACTTTCAGGGGAGTTGGGTAGATCATTTGCCGTTGATCGAGTTTGCCTACAACAATAGCTACCATTCGAGTTTGGGTATGACACCTTTCGAGGCTTTGTACGGTAGACCTTGTTGTTCGCCCGTTTGTTGGTTGGATGTTGGTGAGACCGCTATTGTTGGGCCGAAGATGACGCAGCAAATTACCGAGCAAGTTAAGACGATACGCCAGAGATTGCTTACGGCACAGAGTCGCTACAAAAGTTATGTGGATAAGCGTCACACTCCTTTGTCGTTCGAGGTTGGCGACCATGTGTTTCTTAAAGTTTCACCTCGTCGTGGTATTTCGCGTTTTGGGAAGAAAGGAAAGTTGACGCCGCATTTCATTGGACCGTTTGATATCATCGAGAAGATTGGGAAAGTCGCATACCGCCTTGCCTTGCCGTCAAACATTTCGAATGTTCACGATGTTTTCCATATTTCTATGTTACGTAAGTATGAGCCCGATCCGTCGCACGTTATAGATTGGTCGAATGTGGAGTTAGAGGCCAACGTATCCTATGAAGAAAGGCCAATTTGTATCCTTGATTAACGAGAGAAAGTTTTGCGTGGGAAGACCATTCCATTGTTGAAGGTTTTGTGGAGCAATCATGGTTCGGAAGAGGCAACTTGGGAACGAGAAGATGAAATTCGTGGCAAGTATCCGGATTTGTTTTGATTTGTATTTGTTCGGGTCGAATTGTTTCTATCTTTTATTCTTACCTTAGGAAATTTCGGGGACGAAATTCTTTTAAGGTGGTTGAGATGTAACGTCCTGTAATTTAATGTGATTGTTTTAACGTTAAATCCATCGATTATTCGTTAGAAAATCTTTCGTTGATTATTTGATTCATTTTAGCATCGTTTGGACGAATGAGGAGGGCCGTGGGAGAGCCTTAGACGTTTGTTTTAGTGCGTAGGATGTTGAAAAAGCGTTTGGAGGTGCGTTGAGACGAGCCGAGAGCATTTTGGAAAGAATTGAAGAAAATCTGGGTTGGTCGTCCGGACCATACCCTTGGCTCGTCCGGACGACGATGGCAGATAAAAGATTTTTGGTTCAGTGATGGTCGTCCGGACCATCCTCATTTCTCGTCCAGACCATGAGTTTCGTCCGGACGAAGCTCATAGGTCGTCCGGACCAAGGTTCCTGAGACAGCTTTGGTTCACTTCTGGTGGTGTCGTCCGGACGACACCTCACCTTCGTCCGGACGACGGTCGGCTGAAATTTTGGAAATCACGTTTAATGAGGGGTATTTTTGTCCTTTAACTTGTGGGACTATATAAGGGTGGTATAATTCGGTTTTATACACAAACCCTTATATCTCTCTCTCTCACTAAGTTGCTCTCATCTCTCTCCCCTCTCTCCTACAACCTCTATTGGAGGCCAAGTGAAGAGCTTGGTTTTAAAGGCCTTCGGAGGCTCAAATCAAGAAAACCCGTGAAGTAAAGTTGATCCACGACTCCCGATCTACACGTGACATACCAAGGTTTCGTCGCTCTCCAAATTTGTGAATTTCGGGAAAACTCCTTGAGGTAGGAAATGCTTCTTATTTGGTATGTTCTTGGTTGTACTCTCCCCAAATCCCTTATGTGAGTTCCTAGTTTTTGTCAATTTCATGTCTATGCATAATCTTCAACTTGACCTAGAGTGGTGTTAAATCATGAAATTTGTTGAGGGCTTGGGTGTCTCTAGTGTTTAATGGCATTTGGGTGAAGTCAATTTCATGTGTGAGTAATTTGGGTGAAAATCCCCAAACTTGAGAAAGACCCTAGATTTTATAAATTGGGACTTTTGTTAAATTAGTGGTCTCGTGATAGAATTGAATGAGTATTCATGTGTTTGGGCATAATTCGTGTTAAATTGACGTATTGGACATATAAATCATATGTGGAAATTATGAGAGGGCATATGTGTTTCATATTATATCGATTAAGTCATGCATTGATTTAATGGGAATACATGGCATTGGTTTGAAATCAACTAGCGTTGGCTAGGAATGATAGTATGACGGATTCAACGAACGAAACACTATAACGTACATGGTTGATACAATTGACTAGCGTTGGCTAGGTGACGTAACGATAGGGGTGATTGATCTTGTATACGAAAACGGACTTCTGACGGGGTTTCCGGGATGGTCGCGCCATCCACGACATTGTGCACAATGGGGGTTACTTGGCCCTCCCAGCGATTACTTGGGGAACGATGGATAGGATGGTGAGTGGGTTTGGCCGCCTACTAGACTATTCCTACCCTATCAAATGTTACATGACACGTTGGACTAGGATAGCCCGGAGTGGACTTCTGATGGGACTCCGTGGCGTATCCACGATTACGAAACACGATGGTTAAACGGTTTGATTAACTTGGGATGGACTTCTGATGGGATCCCAAGGGTTATTCATGTTTGAAACTTAAGGAACAATGTGGTGAACTTTTATGTTTATATAAAGGAAAGTGAATGGAAAGTCATATGCATGTTCATAAGCACTTGTTCTAGTTGCTTGTTTAGCATATCATGTATGTGGTTGTGTGATAGAGTCACATGATAGAAATGGATCATTGCCTTTGTTATGCTTGTTACATACGCATGTGTTGCATGCGCAACATTCACACACTCGTTCACGTCGATCTTGAACATGCTAGATAATAGGTATTTTCTACTTTGGCGTGATACGCCCTTATTTTTTTCCACAGGTTGTGATCCTTCTTTGGGAGGCATGGATACTTGAGGCATTGGAAAGGATTTGAAAAGGAAGTCCCCTACTTTTGATTTTATTTTAAATTGAGGCTCGAGGAGCTTGCAATAGAGTAGGGAAATTTTGTAACATTTCGACTAGTACATCTCTCTCTCCCTAACTCTATGGTTTGATTTTGGTTTGTAACGATTTAAACTCATGACTGGATTTTCATGTTGGTGTGATTGGGATAGTTGGTATTTAGATATTTAATTGTGGAGTGATGGTCCATTGTTGTTCACAATTTTTAAATGATTTCAAAAAAAATGGCTTGAAAATCCGGGGCGTGATAGGACGTACCCCAAGAATGTGCGCGGGGCGTACGAACTATTACATATAGTAGTATCTATTTTCATGGCATGGGATGCTCAAATCGTTTGAAAAGGGCTTTGGACAGTATATGAAAAGTACCATGCATGAGATGCATTTTGGAATGAAAGTCATAACTGCTCATATTCATGATTTTCTGTCACAGCGATTACTTGTGTTTTGGAAGTTAAAGATATCATATTCACACTTTGTTTCCTTGTCTTTGTCTTGGAAATAGGTCTCAGGGTTAGCGGTCCACTACAAGGCTGGAGCTATTTTGATGCTTGAGTGAGTTTGATGAGCTAGTGTCATCTAGTGAAGAAGACTTGGTACTTGTGGCTGATTTTAGCACTTTTGGTTGACTCTTATTTGTCTTTTGTGTCCATAGACTTGTATTGGAATTTTTGTAGTAGCTTAGTTATTTCATTGATGTTTCTTTCCTTGGAGGTTTTTGAGTAATGGTAGCACTGTTGGGATTTATGTTTAAAGTTTCGCTTGTTTCTTTTATTCAGTGTTGGCGAATATTTCTTGAGGTGTTATCTAGTAAAGAAGTTTTAAAAATTTTAATTTTGTGTATTTTGGAGTTTGGGATGTTACAGCAAGGGTCCACGTTGAGGTGATGGCATATTATGCTTGGTTCAACCCCAGGCATCTCAACTAGGGTCCAAGCAAATACGTCAACATTTTCCCTAAGCACCCCTTCATATTCAAGGGCTTCCTTCCCTGAGAGTCCATCCCCGAGGAGGAAGTACCTATCATTGTCTGACTCATGGGCAAGAACCTTTCTCAAGCTCTCGACCATATGGGTGCTCAGGTCTACACCCACATCCTTTAGAACGGGCTGGTCAGGCACCTCAATGGATTTAACCTGCTCACACTTTGGCCCTGCCTTGATTGAAGCAAGAAAGTAATTTTGAGACGACTTCTAGTTCCCTCGAATGCTCTCCACCCCCTTTGGGCCTAGAAATTTGATCAGCTGATGGTAGGTGGATGGGATAGCCCCCATTTTGTGCATCCACATCCTTCCTATAATTGCATTGTAGGCTGAAGGTACATCGGTGACCAAGAACTCCACATCCTTGGTGACATGCCCTGCTCTGACTGGCAACACTATGGAGCCAAGAGGCCACACTGGATCTACACTGAAGCCAATCAAGAGTATCCGTACTTCCTGTAAATCCTCCTGAGTCAAGCCCATCTTCAAGAATGCTTGCAAATACAAGATGTCTGTAGAGCTGTCCTGGTCTATCAACATCCTCTCAGTATCAAATCTGTTGATATTCAAGGTGACAACTAAAGCATCATTGTGCGGCACAGTGACCCCCTCCAAGTCTTCATCCGAGAAGGCTATCTGCGCGGTGTACCCTCCATTCTCCCTCTATCTCTTCTGTCCGAGCTGCAGCACATGGTGCTCTGACACCTGCTTCCTACTTGAAGCCCTCGATTCTCAGAGTGGAACCTGCTCTTTTCCCCCCATGAATTATACGGATCACACCACCAGGAGGGAGGTCCTCACCTGAGCGATCCCCAACCACCCGTACCTGTCTGGTGTTTTGCATAGGGGGTTGAGCTAGGTATTGCTACAAGTGATCTGTCTCCACCAGCTCTTCCAGAAACTGCTTGAATATCCTGCAATTCTCGGTTTTGTGACCATATTCTCTATGGTAACTACACCTCAGACCAGTTGCTTCCAACTCTGCTTGGTTTCCCCCTTATTGGGTTGGCTACCTCCAATATGGCTTAGTTTGCAATGGGAAAATCATCCAAAAAATTGGAAGATTGAATTCAGTACGGATTGCCCTATATGAGTCTGGGCCTGGCCTTCCCGTCCTCAAGGTTGGCAATTTGTTAAAATTGGCTTGCTGCGCGGTGGGCGGTGGTTCGCCTTTCTCGGGGGAAATTTGTCATGCTGACCTTTTCATCTTCTTCTTCTCGACTGGCTCAACAACGTAAGCGCGGTGAGCCCTGTTGGCTGTGCGGCTTGCCTCTGTATTGGCCTCTTCTTCCAACTTGGCATGCTGCTCAACCCTTTTCATGAGCTTGGGAAAGGATTCCACCGGGTTCAAAGTTAAGGATTCCCTTAGTTTCTCACCAAAGGAGAGTCCTAACCTGAACATTGAAACTGCTTGCTTTTCAGTGAAATCTTCCACATCATTATATGTCTCTACGTACCTACCTGCATACTCACGTAGGGGCTCATTTGACCGTTTTTTTAACGAAGTCAAAGAGTCAAAATGCTTTGGAGCTGCACGGCTAGTCATGAAGCGTCCAACAAACAACTCTGTCAGCTGCCCCAAACCGGTGACGGAGTGTGCAAGAAACTTGTGGTACCAACTGAGAGCCATGCGTCCCAAACTGGACGCAAACATTCTACAATACAGGAACTCATCACCCTCATAGACGATGAGAGCCTACTTGAAATCCTTCAGATGAGCCACAGGGTCCACCTTTCCATCGTACTTAGGAAAATTTGGCAACGAGAAACCCCTAGGAATCCTGTAGTCTGAAATTTCACGAGAAAAGGGAGTTGTGGTGATCTGGTGGATCGTCCCTCTCGCACTCTCTTGGGCTATAGCCCTACCCCTGAACTTGTCATCTATCCATCTTCTCAAATCCTCCACTTGTGGATTAGCCTCCTCCGGGTTCGGAGCGGACCTGGCTTGAGCCCTGTTATATAAATGATCTCTCAATTCTGGTACTGAGTTCACTGATCTGGATGGCTAAGCCCGGTTCGCACGACGTAAAACCATGCTTTGTGTCCTTCTTTGGTGCTCACTAAGTTGTGGAGGATCTCTGACCCCCCTTCCCCTTCTCGGAGGAGGGGGTGGAGCCTGCACTCCCCTGCTTGCCCTACCCACTGGTCCTTGAACATTGGGTGCCATCCTCTGGCCCCCCAGCGTTCTTGGCCGGGTGTGGATATTTTGCCTTCCTGGATAACCAATGGTCAGTTTCCCAGTGGTGCTCCATCTTTCTGCCTTACCATCTTCTCCATCTAACTCTCCAGTCGTCGCATCGTCTCCCCTTGAATCCTAACCATTTCAACCAAATCTTCGTTTCTAGCAGCCTTTGACTTTGGTTGAGAATGGGAATCCATGGACCTGGAACGACTAGAACTTCCATCTTCCATATCATACTCATCCTCGATGTCCAGGCATTCCTCATCCTCTTCGCAAACAGCATTGGTCGTTCCCACTTCCTTCCGTTTGCTCGAGACTCCTCTCAGAAAAATCTAGAATCGGGATTGGCCCTTCGTCTTCCTAGGAGCTGAGGGTGGAACATAGTCGTTTCCTTGGGTTCCTCGCCCATCCCCAATATTTATGCCCCCTTCCAGAGTCTGTTCTGCTTCGTTCTCTCTGATAACTGCCATCTCTGCTTCGACCTTATCAAACGTGACCCTATTCCTTCAAACTAGGCATGGTTCCCACAAACGGTGCCAATTGTCGACGATGAAAACCTCCACTATAGTTGAATGCTACTAACTGGGATTAACTTAGAATTCCTTTCTTGTTGAATGATCTTCAATCACTGTCTGATCTCCTTAAACAACTCTGCAATTAGAGAAAACGTTTAGAAGACCCCTCTCCACTGTGGCTTGGAAGGCCCTCTGATGATTAAGTTAGTCCCAAATGGAATAACCAAATCCTTATTGAAAGAGAGAGAGAGAGAGAGAGAGAGAGAGAGAGAATCAGTGAGTGTTCGAATGTATGAGAATGCACCTTCCATAGGTGAAGAATCTGCCTTTTGTCTCCGCTCTCTTCATTAATTGTGACCTTCCAACTCCTTGACTTCTCATCAAGGAGGGGGAATGAATGTGGACAGAAAACTCCTTGTCTTCTTCCCCGTAACATCCTTCCATCTTATTCTCTTATCTTCTTAACAACACATAATGATTCAAGTGACCGTGTGGGAATTATAGGTGTATCCATTGTCACTGACTGACCAATTAATGCATGTACGTACTACAGTCGCACTGCCATGACCATGCGCTAAAGATGATTGCCGCATTGGCCTAGCCTTATCCTCAGCCGATATCCCTAATTAATATAAGGCTTACCTCGTCCGTCATAATCCACCTGTGCTCCCTTCTTGCCGCACTGCCAGAATGTCCTTCTAGACCTAATTCTGATTGTATTGCATACAAGATGTGCACGGGTTGACTATATTACTTCGGTTAAGGTCCTGATATTATTTCTTATATAACTAATCCAACAAATTATCCACAATCTAACAAGAATGCCCCTAAACAGGTTCTCCTTACACTGTTGGATATGTTAACAGCTAATCATGGACAATCTAATTAGTCATGTCATTACTCCTATGTGGCACCCCGCACAGACGTTCTAATCTCACAGAGATGACCTTATCGGCGGTGCCAAACAAGGAAATATGACCACATCACAGATAATGAACTGCCACGTGTCATTTGCACTCTATCCCACCACAGGTATATATACGGACCCCAAGCAAAAAGACCAAAATTCCCTTAATGATCATGAAAAGCCCAATCACGAGCTTTGTGCACCGGTGTAGAAACTTCCCCAACCGGTGCACAAGCCTCTCGGATAATCTGTGCATCGGTGCACCAATTGGTGCAACTGAGCCAACTGCTCAACTGAGCAACCATGCACCGTTGCACCAACCGGTGCAGCTAGGCAAAGTGTCCAACAAAGCTACCTTATACCAATGCAACCAAGAGTTCAACCGGTGCAGCTGGGCCAACTGCCCAATAGGGAAACTATGCATCGGTGCACCAACCGGTGCACAGGCACCAGATTTGGTTTTGAGGTCCAAATCTATCCCGGGCCACCCCGAGACACCCCAAACCAATCCAAGACCCTCCAGAACCAATTGAACTTACTACAAAACGTCATTGGACTCAATTGGAGAGGGATAGTCAAGATGTAGAATCGTTAAATAAATTCCTAATCCTCAGGACGATAATTCAAAAGAACTCCAAACACTAATTTGAAATGAACGGCCTCTCAAGCTCTCAACCGAGGACCAATTGGGTTTGATTTAAAGGATGAATTTATTCCCGAAAATTATTTACGAAAATACAAGTTGTGACACCTCATACCCCTTAAAGAAATTTCGTCCTCGAAATGAGATAAAAGAGGAGAGAGAATGAAACATCGAGTTCAACTGCGACTATCGAGACTGAAAGAACTATACTTCTCAATAACCAATCGAATTAGAAACACACCTCCACAGTGAACTCCTCAAGAGCTAGATTACAACAGACATGAGAGCAATTTCAACTCAAATGCTTGGATTCGATATAGGTGTCCGAACACTTGAAGGAAACACTGATAAACATAGGCACGTTCCGCTTCAACATCCAATGATTTATTCGCCATTGCAACAATGCAAGGACACACATCACAACCCACATGCTAAGGAACAAGGGAGAGTTTCCCAATACGACATGGATACGCCAACACAAATCGACTACATATGGATACCAAAAGGAGGGAGGGTCCTACAAGTGACAACCTCTTCAAGAACCAAAATTTGCAATTCTCCCACTACGGCTCGCACCCACACAAAATATAGATGAATCGAATTCTACCGATGTCCACACTTTCTCTTTTCGATCTACAAACTCGCACATAAGTAATTCTCACGTCTTCGTCTGCCACAAGCCAACAATCGTACTATGGGTACACTGATACATGTGGATATGCTAAAGACACGCTGACACACCATGGACACGTCGAGGACACGCTGACACGCCGAGGACACATCGAGGACACACTAACACGCCAAGGACACATCGAGGACACGCCGACACGCCAAGGACATGCCAAGGATACACCGACATATCGAGGACATGCCGATACGGCAAGGACACACCGATACGTCGATACGCAATAGACACGCCGATACGCCGACATGCTTTAAAACCATTTGCACGAATGCTTGGCAAATTATAATTTGCGAGGATACGTCATCGCATCAACACCCACGAACCAACCAAAAATAAATGCAACGCATAAATATGCTCTAAATTCTCGAGCCAAAGAATACACCACATCCAACACACACATCTTAGTGTGGTAACCGTATGACCTTGGTGATTTGTTTTAAGACGCCCCGGTCGGTAGCTCTTCTCAAACCAATTCACCACATCAAACGTGTATCACATAACCAAGAAAGTACTCACACACCCACACATGCCAAAATGTGCAAGTGTCAAGCCCAAACAACATGGCATGGCACTAAAATCATACCAAGTCTAGACCACAATATACATTTGTACCCAACTTCCCACGGCCAAATGGATATACACATCTTAAGTCCACGAACTTCTTGCCGACGATCAAGCAACATTCAACGCAAGAGCATAACAAACGAAGACAATGTTTTCTAATTCTACTAAAGTCTCGCAACCAAAATTGAAACTACCAATGTTCCAGCCAAGGATGCAATATTGATAGCGAGACAAGCACATGAAAACATCTTTCAAACATGGGAAATTTCCATCAAAATCAAGAGCGAAACAAGATCGACAAACATCATCCAACTGGAGGTTCGGAATAAAATGACACATTACATGGGTGGTCCGCAATTTAATATGTAACTCAAACAAGATCCCACAAGGAATGTGAAAATCCCCACCACATGCATCAAATAAGATGTAAGTCG
>NMUG010010214.1:0-11024 GCA_002855965.1 Monotropa hypopitys | reverse complement strand
AAACAAGGTGTGAGATCATCAACACAAATCCAATCGAGTACAAATTAAAGAGAGAACAAACATAAATTGAAACCTATTCGTTCCAGCAAATTATTCTGCCTTTTTTCTTGGTTACCTTTCTTTTCGGATACCACAAGTAGATAATTAGTGCGAGCTTCATCTCGCCGTACATTGGCAACCTTCAATAGAGTTGAACAAGAATACAATATTTTCTTTAATAACCAGAGATGTTAATAAATACTGTTAAGGGAAGATTGAGGGAGAACTGCAAATTTACCATGAGACGAACATATCAACGATCCGCTCAAGTGTCGTCAACAATGCCACAATGATCCTGAAAATGTTCATGACCAATTATTTTTCAATTGGGTTACTCTGTTCCACCTCTTGAAGAGAAAACAACTTGGATCAAAGTACTTAACATAGCATGGCAATAGTCATAGAAAAACAAGTATACGCTTCATTGGTTTTGAAAGGGAAATGACGCTTTCGAATAAGCACTGTTTGATGGATACATCCATATTTGGAGTGTACTATACCGCTCCAAATACCGGATGATACTAGATGTACATGAATGTTTTAAATTATTCCGGTACTGGTCATTATAAAAAAGTTCGATAGGGTTGATAACATTGCAGCCATGAAATTTTTTCATAAAATGAAAACTCGTCAGCGTCAACAGTAAAAAACTGATCACTTAACGTTTAGTAGCTTTTAAAATATTTTATATTCAAAATTTTGTATTTAATGAAGATTGGTTAAACTTTTATGCTTATTTCTATTTCTATTATATTATTTGGCGCTACTTTTTTTACATTAAGTGCCCCCTTCATGGAATTTCTGAATCAGTGCAAATGTACCTCCAAGTTATTGCAATGTTCTCAATTAATAAAAAATAACTACTTCTAACTTTAAGTCTTTTTTATTGTTCATTTTGACTAGTATTAAATGGTCGAAGTATTGGGAGGCAAATAATGTCGTGGACCCCCTTTGCATTAGAGCATCGCATGAATAATATGAATTGTTTATAAATTTTAAAAAATATATTTAAAATGATTCTATAAAAAATTAATACAATCAGATAAGTTTTATTTTATCCAGTAATTTATGTCTAGTTCAGAAGTTTTATATCTAACTTCTGAATAAAACCGAATGAAGTACATAAAGTTATTCAAATACATTGATTTCTACAAAATTACTTAAAATATTATTTTAGAAATTATAAATGATTCAACTAAAATAATATGGGAAAAACAAAGAACGGCAACATACTCTATTTTTATTAAAATTTATTTATTTTAATGGGGTCAACTGAAAATTTACACCCAAATTTATACATTAACAATACATTGATAGTGAGTATTTAAATTTTGATGGATTAGATTGGGTGTGGGTGTGTGATCACACCCACACATGATTGACACGGTTGACTTTGGAATATGGATTAAATTCGATTTGCAAATTCACTATTACTGTTGTTAATTCAAACACAACATGATTGCCACAGTTGACTTATTATATGCTAGTAACAATGTCAGTAATGTAATGTTCAGAATATTATCATGTTTGGATTGACATGAGCATTAACATGCTTATAATTTACTTCTATATATAATTTACTTTTTTATTATAATTAACAATTTATTTTTATTTAAGTATGTCACATAAGAGTCATTTTGTGGTTGGGATTAATGGAAGGACACAAATAAATAAATATGTTAATTATATTTTCATGTGTTGTGCATCGAATTGGATCAAAATACTCAACTCTAACTCCTCTTAGAGCATCACCAACAAATTAGTCAAACCTAAAATTTGACTATTTTGACTAGGCAAAACTAAAAAAACATTTCTCCAAGAGATTAACCAAACAACTCAACATTTTAGTTTTGTGAATAGTATCTAGTAAAAAATGACTAGACACTATTCATTCAACACTCAAATAGTTAAAATAGCTAATCTCTTGGACATTAACAATAAATAATCACTGGTTAAAATAAAAAATGTACTTTTTAATTATATATTTTACCTATTACACTTGGAGATGGTCTTATGCCGAAATTAGATGACCTCCAAAATCAAAACCAAAACCAGTATTGACAAAAAGGATTCTTACCAATATTGACACCAAAATCGAAGCTCTTGGATCTCAACTCTGTTCTTCTCTACAGTTTTGAAACACTCAAACGCAGGGTATGCATATCCAAGAACTAGACTGCCAATCGAACACATAATTTCACTTTGTCAATACTCCAAGAAAACTAATTGAACAAATCATCTGTTTTATTAAGGAAATTTATGAGAATAGTCAAATTGACCCAAAAGAAAAGTAAAAAGCAATAAAAAACAGAGTATCAATCAAACAGTGGCATAAAGAAAGGATGGTTGGAAACGTACACAAGTCCTCTGGTGATGAATTCTCCTAACATCTTCAATCCCCTTTGTCTCAATGCCCCTGCGAATGCATCCAGATACTTCACATCATGAATAGACAAGTAGATTGGAAATTTAAACACGAGGAAACGAAAAAGCACAAAATCAGAAGTAACCAAAAGTTGGTGAGTCATACCTGTTGTGGAGAGAAAAATCAAAACAAAACCCAGGAAGCAATCACACCAATCAACACGGGATCCGTTGCTGGAGAGATCAAATTCGTAAAGACCCCGAAATTTGGCGGATTCAGGGGGACTACATTAGAATCGAAATTAATGAGAAAAATTCAACCACAATTATTTCTTTGATTAGAAATGGAATCGGATTACCTTGGGAGGAAGGATGAAAATTTATTGGATTCCCTGTTTGTCTGGGAGAAAGAGAGAGTACAAAATACTCAAACCTGAGAGGAGAAGGAAGAAGTCCAGGTATACAAATATGTATGTATCTAATTGTAGTTTGCATATATGCGTATCTATCTTCTTATCTATCTGTAACACACACATAAACGAGCAGTTGTGTTTGGACTTTGAATATTGAACGACGATTGGGGTTGAGTAAAACTTGAGAGAGAGAGAGGGGTTTGCTTGCCACGGACGTCTTCTTAAATATTTTACACGTAACTCTCGGATGATTTCGGATTCCGTGGGGCTTTATTGGTTATAAAATCCGAGTATTCCCAAATGGTCCTTACGTACGCGGTGTTGCCTATACACTTAGGTATACAAGGGCGATCTCTGGTCACCGTCAAGATTCGAGCTCCGGACCTAAGCAAGACTGAATTTAATCAGACACACTCTGCTACAATCTGAAATACACCCGTAGGTGTGGGGTTTCATTCATAATTTGGTGAGTGTGGGTAGTTGTGAAAGAATGTGACCCCGAAGTATTTGAAGATGAATGAAAGGCCACATGCTTTCTTTCTCCAATCATAAGGATTAGAGACTCATTCATCCAAAGATCAAGTTAGTAAGAAGCTAGAGACACATCAAGTGGTAGCCAAGTTGGTTTGGGGTGTCTTGGTTAAATCAAGAGGTCCAAGGTTCGATCCCTGCTAGGTGTATCCAACTAGGAGAGAACTTGGTTTATGCAAGAAACCTAGATTAACTCATGTTTTGATGTGTATCTAACCCCCCGGCGTATAGACTGGCGGATAAGGCGCATACTTGGGTAATCCAGTCCGCCCAGGGACACCCCCGTGTAGTCGGTTGGAATCCCAATAGATAGAGCATAAAATGCATTAGTCTGGATTCTTCCTTCTGGGGGTGGTGCATATGTAAGATACGGACAGGGTATGCGCTGGGTTCACTGGGCGAGTCGCGTTGTATCTCTCATACAATGGCTTAGGGGTGAGTCAGTATGGGCCTCTCAGCGGTGGGGGTGTCACCGTTTTTTAGTAAGAAGCTAGAGGGCCAAATGGTTAACACAACAATAAAGTGAAAAACGTCCTGAAAATAGTACCTGGGAGTATTTATAGGAGAACTTGATTTGGCATCTAAGGCGAGCGCGTGTGGTGCGCGTTGGTGGTCCTCCAGATGATGTTAGCCTTAACGTATCGCAATGACGAGTCTGCCAGACCGTTATAACTCTTAGGCCACGTCACCTAAAGTATGGACGAGCCCAAACGATTGGATGAAGCATGTCTGTCAAGAGTAGGCATTGATTGACGTTTTTTTCGGTATAACTGTCGACGGTGGACCCTCCGACGGGTGTTGAATGCATTGATGATGAGTTGTGCCCCTTAGGCCAAGGGAGGACACACAGTGTTCTGTCACATGGATGGTCGGTTTGACACTCCTCGTTGTCTGGATGAAGTTGTTGTCGCCAGAGGGACCGCAAGATTGGCCAACCTTTGGCTACCCCCAGGCATGTTATAGACAATTGAGTTTGTCAGTGGGACCGTGAAGTCGATGGCTTTGGCTACCCCTCGAGACGCTCAGCTAAGAGGGGTTCAGATTGGTGGAATTGCTAGGCAGGAATGCCTATGGTACCCCACTGGTATCCATCATACTATAATAGCCCCACAATTTATTTTCAAGTTTGTTGGGAAATGTTAATGTGTCCTCTACCGGATGCTTGCTACCGAAGAGGTCGTGGTCTCTTTTGGCATTTTTTGGAATTGTGGATTTTGTCGGAGACTGGCCGTTGTAACCATCATTTTTTAAATTTGAAAAGTGGATTCCATGCATCGTCATTTGAGTGGGATGGTAGGAGGTGAAAAGACATGCGCCTGAAAGGTAATTGATGTGTCTCAGTCGCCTATCTTGTTGAAGACACATGTTCGCCATTGGTTGGTTGGGCGGTCAGGCAATTACGTCAGTTGCTGGTTGACGATTATGGTAGGTTGACATAGTAGCCCCTGATTGGATGGATGGGCAGCTAGATGAGAGAGCATGCAAGACTATTGGTGTCACGACCCGACCTGATAATTAATAGGATAATTACCGAATGGGCGATGTGGCAGTGTCAGAGGAACAAATTACAACTAAACACAACTATAAAATAAAAGCTGCTGAAATAAAAACTGAACTGCCAACATAAAAACTGAGTACAACGATAGTCCACTGGGCTCAACAACTGGGTAAAACAAGACCCGGACCGAAATAACAAAAAGAACAGTACAACAAAATGGAAGCCTACTACAAACTACGGAAGCTAAAACTGAACAACATCTACTAGCAGAAACTGAACTGAAAGAACCTCTGACAACCCTGCAGCTGGAAAGGTGGAACTCTAACAGCGGTCACCTAAAAAGCATGTAAAAACACGTCAGCACGACGGCGTGGTGAATATATATAAAAGAACAGAATAAATAAGAAGTAAACGTGTGACAAAACTCTTTATATTTTTCAAACACTTTTCCTCTTTCTTAAATTTTCTCCTTTTTCAAATGATAACTTTCCTTTCCTTTAAAATCTGAACAAGTGAAGATTTCCCAAAAAAAAGAAGTAATAATGTTGCTTTGCCAAATATTTCCCAACTTTCCAAAACATTTTCCTTTTGTATAACATATATATGAGATTTCCATATCTTTCATATTTTCCACTTTTTCTGGATCTAAATTTGATCTATTATATCACAAGATCGAATAAGGGATCTTTTTCACATTCTTTCTTTTCTCTTTCATCCTTTCTACTTATGTGATATATGTGTAATAGTAATACTAGTATAGCCAAGGGTAATTCAATTCCGCTGACCAGCGTTAATCCAGATCTGTTACCCAAAATAACCATCCCTGATGAATACACAGGTGTATGAGTTTTCAGGGGCCGCTTACTCCCAGCGGTAAGGTTAAGTATATATATATATATATGACACCCAACATTATTAGCCCAGAGCCAAGGCTGGCACCCAACATCGACCCAGGGCCAAGGTCTTTTTCAGTCACCCAACATTCGTAGCCCAGGGCCAAGGCTTCAAGGCTATAATAGACATAGTAGCTCTGACAAAATAGTTTTTAGGTGTAAAATATAAACCATTTTTCATATTCTTTCTTTCTTTCTATTTTTCTTAATATAACCAGAAATCACATGTTCACAATTCTCTTTTTCTACATCATTTCCATAAGTGACATTTTCATAAAACCCTTTCCTTCTTCATGCTTTTGGTAGAAAATTGCTTTTAATTAAATTTACTAACTTATTTATAGAGTTCTTAAAAATATACTCACAGTGAATTTCAAGCAATGTTCTTCTCTTTATCAATGACTGTGGATGGTGATGGATCCGAACCTATTTAACAATAATTTCTTAAATTAGAACATGAAACATTTAATTTATACAATATTCTGATTTTTACCAAATTTCATAAATTTCTATATTTTCTGCATTTTCTGTTCAAAATTACAAATCTGACCACCGGTTTGAAAATCTGAAGATATCGGTTTCTGGAGTTTTGTTAAGATATCGGTATCTAGGATGTGAAGATATCGGTTTCTACAGTCTGCACAAGATATCAGTATCTAAAGACTAAGGTATCGGTTTCTAGTTAACACATGAAGATATCGGTTTCTGAAATCTCAAGATACCGCAAGGCCTCAAAGCTAAGATATCGGTATCTAAGAAAACCTAGATATCGGTATCTAAAGCTTTTCTGCAGAACTTGAAGAAGACAACAATGGAGTTCTGTGATGTCGAAAATGACCAAAACTTAACCAAATTTGATGATTTAAAATGCTACAGATTCCTAAGGACGTGTAGAATCTAGTAAATTAGATGGAATATGAAAATTACCTTGAATTGATGGTGTACAAAAATGAATTCGAATTTGACGAAGAGGGGATTTTCTGGAACTTCTTCTCCTTGATGATTCCTTTGAATCCAACACGAGCAGAGGCTATTCAACACCTTAGCAACACTACCCTAGCTTTCAATTTGGTTTACACACTCATAGAATCGAATTTGGGTCAGAGAGAGGTTTGGGGCGTTTTTGAGTTTTCTGATACGAAATGGATTTATGAACACAACTCATATGATTTTACATGACAGTCAAAGGAACGATTTCACACCAGAGATTTATGATTTGGGGTTCCAAAACACATTGGAAAAGCTACACAGTCGATTAATTTGATACATTACGCGTATATTTGCAACCCCTCGTCTTCTCCGCTTGGCTGCTTCTGCCATAAATCAGAAGGTCCAAGATATCGGTATCTTGGCTTTTAAGATACCAGTATCTAGAGCATTTTTCTTAAAATTTTGGTTTTCTTCAATTTTGACCCCGAAAATTCCTAGAAAATTCCTAAAATTCTATTTTAATATTTTAAGACTTTTTGAAGTATTTTGGATAATTTTTATTAATATAACTTAATAATTTTAATGATCTTAATTAATTGATTAGACTTAATTAATGAGAACGGGTTATACAACTCTTCCCCCCTTTAAAGAATTTCGTCCCGAAATTTACGGACATACCTGATTAGAATAGATGGGATAATTCTTCTTCATGCTTTCCTCAGTCTCCCACGTAGCTTCTTCTACAGAGTGACTGCGTCACAGCACTTTGACCAAAGGAATGGTTTTGGTGCGTAGCACTTGATCTTTTCTATCAAAGATTTGGACTGGCTCTTCGCCATAAGACAGATCTTTTCAAATCTCGATCGGCTCTATCGTTATGACATGAGATGGGTCGGGTAGATACTTCTTGAGCATTGACACATGGAATACATTATGGATACGAGATAGATTTGCTGGCAAATCCAGTCGATAAGCAGTATCACCAACTCGATCTAGGATTTCGAACGGACCCACATAACACGGACTTAACTTCCCTTTCTTACTAAATCTCAAAACTCCCTTCCATGGAGAAACTTTAAGAAAGACCCAATCTCCCTTCAAGAATTCTAAGTCTCTCCTTCGATTATCTGCATAACTTTTCTGCCTACTCTGAGCTATTTTAATCTTCTCACGGATTATCTTGATTTTATCAGTTGTTATTTGAACGATTTCCGGTCCAAATAATGTCTTTTCTCCCGCTTCGGCCCAACAAATTGGCGTTCTACACTTTCTCCCATACAACGCTTCGTATGGAGCCATTTCTATCGTAGCTTGGTAACTATTATTGTACGCAAACTCCATCAACGGCAACAGATCATCCCAACTTCCTGAAAATTCTAAGACACATGCTCTTAACATATCCTCTAAGGTTTGAATGGTTCTTTCTGATTGTCCATCAGTCTGCGGATGAAATATTGTACTGAATTTCAATGCAGTTCCCATTGCTCTCTGAAGACTTGGCCAAAATCTGGACGTAAATCTTGGATCTCTATCGGACACTATGGATAACGGGGCTCCATGAAGCTTAACAATTTCATCAACATATAACACGGTTAGCTTATCAAGGCTGAAAGAAACTTTGACTGGAAGAAAATGGGCTGACTTGGTCAATCTGTCGACAATCACCCATATCGAATCGTGACCTCTCTGAGTTCGCGGCAAACCCGAGAAAAAATCCATCGTGATATGATCCCACTTCCATTCTGGTATTGACAACGGTTGCAATAACCCTGCAGGACGCTGATGTTCTGCATTCACTTGCTGACAAACCAAACACCTCGATACAAATTCTGCGACTTCTCTCTTCATGCCAGACCACCAATAATGCTCCCTCAAAGCTCGGTACAATTTGGTACTGCCTGGGTGCATGGCGTAGGCTGAACTGTGAGCTTCCTCTAAAATCTCTCTCTTTAAATTCTTCTCATTAGGGACACACAGCCGATTCCCCAACAACAAAATTCTATCATCTCGTAGGACAAAATCTGTTCGATCTCCATTTTTCACCTGTTCTACAATCTTATGCAACACCACATCTTCTTTCTGAGCTTCTTGGATTCGCTCAATCAACAACGACTTCAAGGTTAGGGTTGCTAATAAAGCTCCATTCTCTTTCAATCCCAAATTTACCCTCAACGATTTCAAATCAGAAACTAAATCTGATCTAACGCCCTTCAAACACGATAACCTCCCTGACGACTTCCGGCTCAAGGCATCATCTACTACATTAGCTTTGCCTTGGTGATACATAATGGTACAATCATAATCCTTTATCAACTCCATCCATCTTCGCTGCCTCAGATTCAGATCTTTCTGAGTGAAAAGATATTTCAAACTCTAATGATCTGTGAAAATTTCACAAGTTTTCCCATACAAGTAATACCTCCATTGCTTCAATGCAAAGACAATGGCTGCAAGTTCCAAATCATGCGTAGGGTAGGCTCGTTCATGAGTATTAAGCTGTCTTGAAGCATAAGCAACTACTCGACCATTTTGTATTAAGACACATCCCAAGCCCTGATGTGAAGCATCACTATAGATGACAAAATTCCCGGATCCCGATGAGATAGTCAATACAGGCGCAGATACCAATCTATTCTTCAACTCCTGAAAACTCTGCTCACACTCCTCCGACCACACAAATTTGGTTTCTTTCTGGGTTAACCGAGTTAATGGTTTAGCAATGACAGAGAAATTCTCCACAAAGCGGCGGTAATAACCAGCCAAACCTAAGAAACTTCTTATTTCAGTTACGGTTGACGGTCTCTCCCAATTAACAACAGCTTCAATCTTCGCCGGATCCACAGATAGACCTCCTCCCGAAACTATATGACCGAGAAAAACCACCTTATCCAACCAGAATTCTGACTTACTCAGCTTTCCATACAACTTTTCCTCTCTCAGCAACTGAAGTGCTAAACGCAGATGATTCGAATGTTCCTCCTTGTTTCGAGAATAGATTAGGATATCGTCAATAAAGACAATGATGAAGGAATCAAGGTAAGGCTTAAATACTCTGTTCATCAGGTCCATAAATGCGGCTGGGGCGTTGGTCAAACCGAAAGGTAATACTACGAACTCGTAGTGACCATATCTCGTTTTGAACGCAGTCTTGGATATATCGCTTTCTTTAACTTTCAACTGATGATATCCTGACCGAAGATCAATCTTTGAGAATACTGACGCTCCTTGCAACTGGTCGAAAAAATCATCTATTCGAGGTAAGGGATACTTATTTCTGATCGTAATCTTATTCAATTGTTTATAGTCGATGCACATTCTCATACTGCCATCCTTCTTCTTGACAAACAGAACTGGTGCTCCCCACGGCGACACGCTTGGTCTAATAAAGCCTTTCTCTAGAAGATCTTGCAATTGGGTTTTTAATTCTCTCAACTCTAATGGTGCCATTTTATACGGAGATATGGATATAGGAGATACTTCTGGAAGCAATTCTATGGAAAACTCGATCTCTCTATCGACTGGTACTCCTGGTAAATCTTCGGGAAAAACATCTGAGAATTCACTGACTACGGGGATTTCTGATGTTTTGGAATTAGAAACTCTGGTATCTACCATGTGGGCTAAGAATCGCTGACACCCCTTCATTAACAACTGACTGGCCTTTAAAGCTGAGATCAAACAGGACGAAGCAATCTTCCTCTCACCATAGATTTTGAATGATGGTAGGTTGGGTATGTTGATCGTCACTTCCTTTCGAAAGCAATCAATAACCGCATAATAGAAGGATAACCAATTCATCCCTAGGATGACATCAAAGTCCATCATATCTAAAGGCAACAAGTCCGCCGATAATATCCAGGACTGAACATGGATGTCACATCCCTTATACATAGAATCAATGACAATGACTTCACCGATAGGAGTTGAAATTGCTAGACTAGGTTTTAAGGTTTCTGGAGAATGAATCAGATTCTTTGAATATTTCAGTGAAACAAAAGAGTGAGTGGAACCTGGGTCTATTAGAATATAGGCTTCATTGTTATCGATGGGAAGTGTACCTGTCACCACATGACGAGAAATCTGAGCATCCTGTTCAGTGATAGCAAAGTCTCTGCCCTAACGATTTGCTGAAGAAAACTCTCCGGGCCTCTTCCTCGAACGTTGCTCCCTGCACCTTTGCCTCTAGTTGGAGCATTCCTCACAGAAGATGCCTCTGCCAAAGGTTTGGGACACTCGGTCCTCCTGTGACCCAACTGTCCACAATTGAAGCAAGTGATAGTCCCCTCAAAACAGTCTTTAGCCAGATTCCCTCTTCTGTTGCAATGATAACTGTAACATCCCATACTCCGAATACCC
>NMUG010010213.1:0-11025 GCA_002855965.1 Monotropa hypopitys | reverse complement strand
TAGATCACGTTTTGAGGACATTGTGGCCTTGTGTTGTTGAATATTGAATAAGGGTGAATGATGGAATGAATTTGGGTTGCGATCCTCATTGTCGGTCCTTTAGAAATTATTGAACGCCACGTGTTCGATGAAATTCTCATGTGGGGCATTGGGGAGCAATTGGGCTACCAATACCCCTCGGGTGTATCGTGGGGTCATATGGTTGTTGGTTTTGGTTTCTTTGGTGTTATCGAGTATTGGAGGCATGGTTAGTTCAGGTTAGTTTGCCATTGATATAGTCAAGGAGGAATGGTAACTTGAGGAACTTGTTAATAAACTTAACGTACTCAATGAACGCCCAATATGAGGGGTGAATCCTACGAGGACCACCCTTTCACCATCATAAACCCATCACCTCTATTTTACCTAATTTAAAAATAAAGATCATGTGAGGAGATGTTTGGATCGTTATTGCATATGAGGGTACCAACTTTGGGAATTGGGATGTGCGATTGCCCCAACCCTTATAACCTAATTGTTTTTGAACTATTCGAGATTAAGAGGCTCTTGGCCTAATCCACGTGTTGTTTATATTGGTACCTATCTGGGTTTAGGATGTCCTTGCCCTACCCGCATTACGGCTGTTGCATGTGTGATGCCCGTTGTGACCCCTTGAGACACCAAGTGGAAATATGCTGTTACGGGTTAGTACGAGTCCTACATGACTCCCTTGTGTCGCCAAGGGGGAATAGCTGATCATGGATGACTACGGTGTCTTGGTACATAGCCCCTTGCTAGTCGTCGAGTAAGTGGGACCCCTTGCTTCGGTCTTGTGGGAGTATTGTATATCGGACTAGTGCGACCTCAAGTACGCGACTCGCCTTATGTCAATAAGGTGGATAATGTCGGAAAGGATGGCTTGGGCTCCCATGATTAGTCATGTGGAGACTATAAGAAAGTGATTTATTAATAATTGAAAACCACCTCAATCTCCAAAATATTCCAAAGTTAAACAAGAATCAAATCCATAACTATGTTCGTGGTGATTGGAGGAGTTGGTGGTAGAATGACATTATGGTCTTGATGTTGTGATCTCTTGGGCTCTCTTGGTGAGTCCTGAAGGTTGTTTTACTCTAGCGACTACATTAGTTTTAGTGGGTTGCACTTCACAATTGGTCTATTGTTGGAGTCTCTCTTAGCTTTCACAGTTGGTTGTGTGCTCGTGTATGGGTTTCTTTGAGGTTGTGTCGCACTTTGCTTGAGTTGGGTTCCCTCTTTCCCCTTTGTCTATGTTTGTATGTGTGGACACTTAGACACGCACCCACAGGTGCATGCTTGGCAGTAGTTAGGGGTTTTCCTACTGAGATGTGGTTTGCTCAGACCCTCCTTTTTCTCCATTTCTAGGATTTATTTGCAGGGCTTGTTGTGGTTGTGGACCTGGAGTTTGGCTTGCTGTTGGATCTTTGGTAAGTTCCGACCCGCATGAAAGGCAAGTACTTTTTGGAAAGGCCTTACTTTCACCAGGGAAATAAAGCCTGTCTCGCTTTGATAATAATTGAGACGCAAACCAAATGATTGTTCTAATTCGAAACGCCTTTCGTGGTTTGGGAGGAAAGATCTTCAGTCCGCCCGTTTTTTAATCCGTTGATTCGTGAGGAGCTGGATGAGAATAAAATATCACGTCCAGTAGTCATCGAATTCCGGTAAAGAGGAGAAGAAGAAAAGCCGTAAGAAGGACGAAGAGACTAGCAAGATCCCCCAAAGTGCTCAACAGCCGAAGCAGACTGACTGACAGCGGATAAAACCTACTAGTGACCGAGGGAGCTTGCCACCTTGGTATACTTGTACTTGCTTTTCTTGTACCTTTTATTCAGTTGTAGTAGCCAGTTGTATATTTATTCTTTCACACTCTGTATTTCTTGTACAATCTCTTTCTGTATCATATGTTTGTAATGGTTACTTCAACTGATTGTATTTGGATAACAATAGTTAATTCCCCTGTTCATCTTTTACTGATATTCAAAAAAAAATGTGTTCGAAATGGCTTTTAAAATAATGGGATGTTACACTATAAATAATAGATCATGAACCTACCTTGCACAAGGCCTTTTAAAGTCGTGCGGGCATCAAAGCTCATTGGAATATCCCAGTTAAGCATGCTCGTCCTGGAGTAGTCCAAGGATGGGTGACCCTCTGGGAAGTCCACTGGGATTTGGCGGCCAAAGCGGACAATATTGTGCATGTAACACTCCCAAAATTTGAGATATTTTTTTTAGAAGTGTTAAATAGGTAAGAGTAACCAAATAAAAAGGGGTAAGGTGCTATCTACCACACACACACACTACTCAACACACCATTATTACCTGAACGCCTGCGCTACTCTGATACAAATAAAAGAGACGAATAGGGTTTTATAACATAACCCTGTACAACAATGCCCCAACTAAAATAAAAGGCCAAAATAGGATTTTATAAATTAACTCTGTACAAGGTGGCCAACAGAAAAAAAAAGAAGTGAAGTACAACAAAAGAAGAGCAACCTATCACTACAGTCCGGTCCAGTCTCGAGTCCTGCGAAGGATCCAGCGGCTCCAAGTAAAATGGACAAGTTCTACAAAAGTAGAGGGTCAGGCACGACCGCCTGGTAGAGATAATCTATCTCATACCGTCTATAATATTGGGGTGTAAGTGAGTGACAATGCAAGGAATGTAATGTGACATATGCAATGGATCTCATATTTAAAAATAGTTATTCTCTTTCAAATATTTTACTGTCGACTCAAGTAAGGTAAAAGCAGTAAAACTAGTATCTGACCAAGACTCGAGAAAGAGAAGTAAAAGTATCCAACGTCTACCAAACGATTGCCTAGACAAGGCCAAGAGGGAATTGTGTCAAGTGTCGAAGGTACACAAGTAAAAGACTCATTTTCCGTTATAAAAACGTATTCCAATTCCCGTTCATTTTTCCAAGATTCACTTTACTTCCACACCCTATAGAAATAAGAGCAATCACCAAATAGTATTGAGTTTCGGCTAGTTCCGTCATTAGGGGCTCGTCAACCTCTAAACGTAAAGTTCCTAGTGATTCTCCGGCACACCGGGAGGGACCAATCAAACCCCCATTGCGCAATGTCGTGGATGCTCACAATAGCCACCCAAGGTATCCACACTACCCGCATAATCATAGCCAACTCAGGTATCACATTCCACATCAAGTTCCCCGTATAGAGTAGATAGTGTCACATTTACTTTCATTCCGTACAACCTAGGGCAAACATCCTCCTAGTCGACGTGTCATCCCACTATGTGACTTTCCTTTCCTTTGTTTCCAAAACATTTCCGTTTATTCACAAAACGTTCTACTTGTTCGCAAAATAACCATTTCGTTCGATTCATAATAAAAATGTGTCAAGACTACGTTTTAACGCACAAACCACCCAAGAGTATCCAAACAAGTCAAACTCCCCAATTTGATTTCATAAAAACGACGACGACACACTTTCTATAAAAATTAGGGGGTTTTGCAATCAATTTAGGAATCGTACGACCAACAACCTAGGGATTAAGTAAAGACCCTAGACGATACTTAAAATTGACCAACTGACGCGAACGACAACATTTGAACGATATTTTGTGAATACTTGAAAACCGATCAATTAAATTATAACGTGAGGGAGAAGAAAGAATACCGATATTATAAACGAGAGGGATAGAAAACTCTACATCAATTGGAATTTCTATGACAATTGCCGACAACAACAACACAAGCAGGAATCCAATTTCACACCTCCTACAAACATGAATTACCGATTGACTCGACGATAATTAAATAGGGAACGAGGTATACCTGCCGACGCGACCACAAACGATGGTCGAACCCTCGAACATCGCGCGCCACTGATTACCGTCGCTTGCTAAGACTGACACCTAAAATCCGACAGACAGTCAATATCGAACGATAAACGACTTTGAATACTGAAACAAGAGGAACAAGGGCTTACCCACTGATGCGACGCTTCAACTGTCGCGCGACACCGCTCGTACATCCTTCACTGTACCTCGCCGCACCTCGATGCCCATCTGTTGCCGCAAAACCGACCACCATTACAACCACTGAACGGCCACGGCCAACCTCCCATCTGTTGCTCTCGCCGTCGCACGGAACACCATTTCTCCACGGTGCGCCAACACCACCACGACAGCCCATACACCACCATCACACACCGCACATCACTCCCACCGCTGCCGCCGCGCACAGGCTTGCGCGAAGAAGGAGAGGGAAGAGAGAGATGGGCGTGGAGGAGAGGGGAAGAGAGGTCACCGGAAAAGGGAGAGGGAGAGAGGCCGAGCTCGCGCAAAAGGGAGGGGGAAGAGGGAGTCGGCGCAAGTGAGGGGGAAACGGGGAAGATGGCGCCGAGAGGGGAGGGCGGCGGCTGGAGGTGAGGGAGAGGGAGGAGATGGATGTGTCACCGGAGAGGGAGAGGTGGAGGGAGAGATGGTCGGGTGGAGGGTGGCGGCTGTAAGGAGTTCGAGGGGAGTAGGGGTTTTTTGCACCAGAGAAAAATTCGGGGGAGAAGGGGATTCGGGGGAGGGGAACCCGACTGATTATTCTGTAATGTTCATTTTCTCTTTTTTTTTTGATTTTATTAATATAATTAAAAACAATTCATTTAAATGATTTAAAATGCTTTACATAGTTCGCAGACAAACCCCGACGATCAGAACGAAACTCGAATTCCACCACAATGGCTTGCCCGCGCTCAAAACACAAAGCCTCACAACCCAAGACTTCCCTCACTCAAACAGGACCGATAAATTAAAATACGAGCCGAAGGGAACAGAATGATTAAAAATTAAATCCCAAAAAAATATTTAATCGATCAAATTTATTTTTTTGAAACGGATGGAAAAATATTTAATTTTTCCGGAGTGTGACAGTGCAGGGTGGGGGTGGGTCGTTACAATCAAGCTTTTCTGCAAGGGCATAGTAGATGAATAACGCAACTTCAAGGAGTTTTCTTAGAAGATGGAGGGGCTAAAGCATGCTATCTCCACCTCCATAGTGCAATTCGGGCAATACAAGGCTATGACTGTCCGATATTTCACTAGAGGTTTCGAGGCCTTTAAGGTAGTGTGATCATTTTACTATACATCTCTCGATTTCTCCATTTTACCCTTGAAGTGGCTCATCAATCATTGACTAAAAAGAAATTAAGAGGACATTGTCGACGATGGAGGTGTTGTTGAAACCCATGCTAAGGTAGATCCTGAAATTTATGCGGAATAGCCAAACTAACCTAGAGGGGGTGGGGGTGAATAGGTGAGTTTTTAAAATTATTAAATTTTACGAAATCTAAATTGATTCAAATCAAACACATTCAATGATCCAAGAGAAAGAGGTAAAGAGACAATGAGAAAACATGCATGATATACGTGGAAAAGGATTTAGGGTCGAATAACTCTAAATCAAAAAACCACGGCCTAGTCTAATATTTTATTGCATTAATCAAATAAGGTTCAACAATCACAAGTCAATTAGACGAATACCTCTGAAACCCTAACCCTTGTTGTAACGGTCCAGAAATTATCAATATAATTTCCCATTATTTTAAATGTCCTTAGGAATTATTCTTTAGACTTTTTCAATTCTTATTCCGAAAAATCTTCCTATTAATTCCCTTGAATTAATATTCCCTTTGGTTGATTGAAAATATATTCCATCCTTGAGTTATGGATTCTCGATCCTCCCCGATGTGATTGATGGAATCACTAAGAGTTTGGTGTGCTCGATAGGAAAAGTTGATGTACTAATGGATGTTCGGGTGATTGCCGCGAGTGTTTGACAATCACATCTCAAATGATTGATTTCTCAAAAACAAATCTCTTCTTGATGATTGTGGTTTTTGATCTTAGAATATCATAGAGAATTGAATTACGAATCCAATGCATCTTGAATCGAGTTAATCGGAGGTCACATGAAGGAGATATCCCATTCACAAGTTTGCAAAATTTCCCAGCATCGACCGGTACCCCTTACTGTTGTCGACCGGTTGGGGAGAAACAGAGAGGGGGAAATGAGCTCATCTTCCGGTAGAAGAGCTCTGATCTTCTGGAAGATGAGGAAGACTGTGAATAAGTGGGAGGATCAGAGAGGGGAAATGGGCTCAATCTTCTGGTAGAAGAGCTCTGATCTTCCGGTAGATCGTGAGTTAAAAGTTCGGGATATTTTACGAAAATCCTCCTGAGTATAAATAGGGACTTAGGGTTTTCCCTAACCCATTTTTCTCCGATTCTTCTTCTCACTCCTCCGTTTTTCTTTCTCTTTCACTTCTCTCCTCTCTATCTCTCTATCCATGAGGATTCAAGGCAAACCCACTTCACAAACATTGCTCCCCTCACCTCCCTCAATGAAATCATGGTCTCGGGTCATCCATTAGAGCTTGAACCCTCACCTAGGGTTTTGCAAATCTTCGATTGAGGTAGAGATTTCTATCCTATTTGTTTTTAATATTAGTATTCTCCTTTTCCCTCTAAGATTTTCAAGAAATTTCATATGTGTATGTATATTTTCGAAATTTCCTTGGTGGGTTGTATTTACCTTTCAATTGATCATGTATAGGTATCGAGTAGGGTCTCATTGAACTCCTTACGAAGTCAATTAATCAATCCCTCACTTGATTTCGAAAACCCCCAAATTTTATAAAAACCCTAGATTCTTAATGATGGATTAAATTGGGGCTTTTGGTTGATTTCAATTAGAATGGTCAATTAATGAGTATTGTTGAACTCCATATGGAGCCAATTAGTCAAATTCTCGTTCGATTGCGAAAATCCCAAAATTTTTATGAAAAACCCTAATGCGTCGATTTTGAATCAATTTGAGGAAAATGATTGATTTTGGTTTCTATGATCCTTTAGTGGGTCTAACTAGTGTTTTGACACATTGAAATCGAAAATTGAATGAATTATAGAATAACTCATGTTTTGGGTCTAGTTGTGTGATTAGGAGGTATTGCCCTAATCATGTTGGAATCAATTAACGAAAAGATAAATGTGGATGAAAGACCCTAAAACATGTGAGTATATGGTTGGCTATCTTTATGGGATTCTGTTTCCCCGGGATTTTGATCCCTAAACGTTCTACGTTTATGACATTGCGCAATAGGGGGTTGTCTGGCCCCTCTCGACGAGTTGGGAAATACTAGGAAATATACGGTTAGTTGGTTGATCCCCAACTCTCTCGAAACTTGGCCGAAACCTAATAACTAAATTGATTTGATAATTTAAGGAATTGGTATGTTAGAAACCAATCTCCTTGGAAATTGATAAAATTGGTATACTAGAACCAATGTTATGAAAACAATGAAAATGAGTCATTTGGAACTCTTAGGACTTGGTAGATTGAAAACCAATCCACTTGTGTTGGAGAAAACAAGTAATTTGATAAAATGATCGTTTATTCCTTTGTTTTGACAAATCGTGAGTCTTCACACTTAGTTGCTAAGTCTTTGGAAACATCAAGTGTTGAACTTGAGTCAAAAGAATGAAATGAGAACGTTTTAATTTGAAAAATGTAATGAGATCCCTATACATACATGTGTACATTCATTGCCTTGTCGCTCATATGCACTCCAATGTTAGAAACACTTGGATATAGTTTTTCTCTACCAGGCTATGGTTTGCCTGACCCTCTATTTTATAGAGATTTGGCTCGCTTGGATTGGAGTTGCTCACTTGAGTTCTTTGCCAAACTCGGAGTTAGGACTTTTAGTAGTTGACAAGTTGTTTTACTTTTTCACACTTTGTCATATGTCATTTATTCATGTTGTTGTACATTATAAAGGACTATTTTATAAAGTCCTCTTCGTCTTTCTGTCTATTCAGTACATGTGTTAAGGCAGAATGGACTATCATTATAAAGTTCCTTCACCGCTTACATATATATTGTTCTATCATTTCACCATTTCATTTGTTCATGTAATCGGACTATGTTATAAAGTCCCACATCATTGTGCTTATTTCTTTTGTACCATTCACGTATTATGGGTAGAATGGTAGTAGATGTTTTTATGTTTCCGCAATTATGATTCTTTTATTAAATTAAAAAAAATGGTTTCAAATTTTGAGGCCGTTACACTTGTACTTGTTGACGTAGTTCCCCGAACTCCTTCCTTTGATTCAATGCACTCCACGAGCGATCAAGCTCGATCTCCGAATCTTCGTCGGCTCCAAGACTCCTTGGAAAAATTGTAGGTAGGCAATGTTCTACCAAGGATATGCAATGAAATGAAATGATAAAGATTCTAACAATTTACCTCACAAACACTCAAGAAAAGAATCATGGATTGAAACACAAGATTAAATCAAGGAAGTTTTTTCAAAAGAAAATCTCTCTCAAAACCCTAATTTGAGAACAAGATGAATTGCCTCACAAACCACTCATCAATGGAAATCCATGAATCAAACACATGAGATAAAAACAATGATATGAATCAAAAAGAAAAACTTATTCAAACCCTAGAATGAGAGCAAAACTTTCTTTAAAAAACCAAAATCCATGAGAGCAAAGAACATACCTCTTAGGATTCAGAAAAATATGATAGATCGCCCGAAAAACGTTTTTAAAACAATATATATACCCTCACAAAAATCAGGCCTCAAAACAGGAAAAGAGCACAAAACAGACGGGCGGCGCCACGTCGCTACCGGCGCGTCTTAAAGCACTGCGCAGTGCCACGGTGCTAGCGACTCGCTAGCCTCTGTAACTCCTGCAGCACAAACACAGACCCAAGGCACCATAGAGCACCACGACGCTACCGGCGCGCTTCCAGGCACTGACAAAGTGCCACGGCGCTAGCAGCTCAGTGGCCTCTGTAACTCTGTTGGCACAAAAACTGCCTAGAGGCGCCACAGCGCTCGCGACGCGCCAGTCGGTGCTTAGGCCCTGGTGGGAATGTATGGAAAGAAAAAGACAAAAAATAATTTATTATTATTATTATTATTATTATTAATTTTTGAATAAAAATGTTTTGTAAAAGAAATGCTCTCAAACACAAAATGGAAATAATTTATCATGCTATGACACACAATGCCAAAAAAATGAATATACCTTTGATCTTCAATTTGAGCCTTGAGAGATTTTTGCAAATCGATGAAATCTTCAATACTTGCTTGAATTTGCGCGATCAAAATAAAAGCTAAAACCAACTAAAATTACATAGCCCGATAGTTCAAACAAACCCGGAAAACAAAACAACAAAAACAAAATTACAATCTCCCCCTTTGTTTTTTATTTTTGGAGACAAAATTTAACTATCGGCTAACACCTAACTAAATGTTACACTTGGCTCATGGCGAAGTGAAGATCGGAAGAACAACCTGCAAACCAAATATCTTTCACAAGAGCAGTTGCAAAAATTAAAGTTATAGCAATAAAGATTGATAAACCACTAGCAGCATAGATTCAAACATCATAACATCAATAAAAAGACTGTCATGAAACAAGCAAATAGATGACAAAGACTGCAAAACACAAGCTAAACAACTAGCTAGAAAACAACTAGCCAGAAAACAACTAGTCAGAAAAAACAAAAAAAACAACATAGGTAGAACAAAAGTCTAGGTAGAACAAAAGTGCAGCCAGCCAGAAAAAGCAACAAAAACAACATAGGTAGAACAAAAGTATAGGTAGAACAAAAGTGCAGCTCCGATAGAAAAACATATTTCTCCCCCTTTTTGTACCGGGAAGAAAAAACAAACAAGCACTGGCATCAACCACTGACATCATTATCATCATCAATAACTGCTGGAGAAGGATAATCAAGACCCAAGTGATCCTCAACATGTTACAACTTGCAATTCATTCGGCCAACCCTATCGCGCACATAGATGAAATGCTCATCATAACGATCTAGACGAGCATTTAGTGAAGCAAACTGCTGCTGAAGAAAATCCATCATGCCATCGGAAGGAGCACGAGGTGGAGGTGCATGTGGAGAGACATGAGGAGACATATATGAAGAAGCATGTGGAGCTTGACACCATGGAGGATTATAGTCTGGAGATGGATGGATCGACGGAAACACTGGTTGAATGGGAGGATATGGAGGAGGATAGTTAGACCCTTCTAGACCAGGGCCACAAACTTCTCCTATCCGAGATAAATAAGCATGCTCAGTGACGTGAGAGATGTCGTGCTTGGGATATGAACGAGGTTCATCCAGAATAGAAGGAACATAATTAGCATTCAAAAAATGAGTAATAGTAGATAGAAATGGAATACTCGTAGTACCATGTGGATGAGTAGAATAGTTGTAGATTATCCACCACATATGAGACGCAAGATCATATGAAAAACCTTGACCAATGCCATACAACAACTCAACCCGTGGGATAGGAATACCATGTGTCGCTCTCGGAAAAATTCTCTCTCTCCCATTTTCCGGATGTGCGCGGGACGCCGAGGGATAGAGATTGTACTCTTTTTCTTGGATTTGAGTGCGTCTGTTTTGTTTGAAAAGTAAAATTGACAGATGGGATTAAAATTGAGTCCAATTAATGATAGATTTGAATCTTCGCCGCGATACAATCTATTATTAATTGGTTTTTTAAAATCGCCACTTGGTATAGAGTTATGGTGTGCCAAGTCTCATTTTAGAAAGCCACTTTGATTTGCGCAACCAGAGTTGGGTTCAAGAATTTACTGTTACGAGTACGGAAGGTATTAGGCACCCTACATCGCCCTTGCGATACTTCATTTTTCAAAACAACCTTTTAATCAAACTCAATTATTCTCCGCCAAGAGAAAATGTAATGTGCAAAATGTATATTCAGGAATTACATAAGATGACGCTGATATGTAAATGATTCTATGCTTTTAATTTTAATGATGTATTTAAATTCATGTTGATTTTGAATTTTGATTTAAATTTTCGAAAAGGATAATAAGTAAATCAACACGTTGAATTTACTAATTATTCCTTTGATCCAATGACGATTTGCTACTTAATTCACATATTGATCTGAATCATGAAATTTAATGATTTT
>NMUG010010212.1:0-11024 GCA_002855965.1 Monotropa hypopitys | reverse complement strand
AAACAGACTCCGGAAGGAGGCAGGATTGTTGGGGATGGGCGGGGATCCCAAGGAAACGACTATATTCCACCCCCAGCCCCTGGGAAGATGAAGAGCCAATCCCGATTTCAAGTTTTTCTTAGGGGAGGCTCGAGCATATGAAAATAAGTGGGGACGACTGACGCTGTGTACGAAGAGGATGAGGAATGCCTGGACATCGAGGACGAGTATGATATAGAAGACGAAATCCCTAGCCATTCCAGGTCCTTGGGCTCCTAATCCCAATCCAAGTTCAAGTCTGTTAGAAATGAGGATTTTGTTGAATTGGTCAGGACCCAAGGGGAGACGATACGACGACTGGAGGTCCAGATGGAGAAGATGGTGCGACAGAAAGATAAAACACTACATGGAAACTGATGTTTGGTTATTTCAGGAAGGCAAAATGTCCACACTTATCCAAGAACACATGGGGGCCAGAGGATGGCCCCCAATGTTCGAAGACCAGTGGGGGTGCAAATGATGAGAGACGCAATTAGGGGAGTGCAGACTCTACCACCTCCCCCGAGAAGGGAGAGGGTGGTCATGGACCCTCCACAACCTAGTGAGCATCAAAGCAGGACATGAAGCAGGGGTTCACATCGCACCAACTGGGCTCAGCCAGCAAGATCAGTGAACTCAGTGCCAGACCTGAGGGACCATTTGCGAAACAGGGCTCAGGCCAGATCTGCTCAGAACCAACGGGAGGCTAATCCATAGATGGAGGATTTGAGAAGATGGGTAGATGAGAGGTTCAGAGGCAGGGCTACAGCCCAGGAGAGTGCAAGAAAGGCAATCCAACAGATCACCTCAACTCCCCTTTCTCGCGAAATTACAGACTACAGAATCCCTAGGGGTTTCTCGTTGCCAAACTTTCCTAAGTATGGTGGAAAAATGGACCTAGTGGCTCACTTGAAAGATTTTCAGCAGGCTCTCATCCTTTATGAGGGTGACAAGTTCCGATATTGTAGAATATTTGCATCCAGCCTAGGACGAATAGCTCTCAGTTGGTACCACAAGTTGCCCGCACACTCCGTCAACAGTTGGGGGCAACTTGCAGAGTTATTTGTTAGACATTTCATGACCAGCCGCGCAGCTCCAAAGCACTATGATTTCTTAACTTCGTTGAGAAAATGGTCAAGTGAATCCCTGCGTGAGTATGCAGGCAGGTATGTGGAAACTTATAATGATGTGGAAGATTGTACAGAAAAGCAGGCAGTTGCCATGTTCAGGTTAGGACTCTCCTTTGGTGAGAAGCTAAGTGAGTCCTTAACTTTTAACCCAGTGGAGTCCTTTCCCAAGCTCATGGACAGGGTTGAGCAGCACGCTAAGTTGGAAGAGGAGGCCAACAGGGAGGCAGGCCGCACATCCAACAGGGCTCACCGTGCTCACGTTGGTGAACTAGACGAGAAGAAGAAGAAGAGAAAGAGGCCAGCACGGACACAGTCTCCTAAGAAAGAAGTCAGCGCGGCGCCAATACCCACCGCACAGCAAGCCAATTTTAACGGGTTGACACCCCTGAGAATGGGAAGGCCAGGCCCAACCTCATATAGGGCAGTCCGTACTGAATTCAATATCCCGATTTTTTGGATGATCTTCCCTTTGCAAAGTGAACCATACTAGAGGTGGCCAGCCAGGCAGGGAGGAAATCAAGCAGAGTTGGAAGCAACGGGCCTAAGGTGTAGTTACCATAGAGAATATGGTCACAAAACCGAAGATTGTAGAATATTCAAACAATTTCTGGAAGAGATGGTGGAGGCAGGTCATTTGTAGCAGTACGTAGCTCAACCCCCCCGCACAGAACAACAGGCAGGTGCGAGTGGTTGGGGTGGCGATTGCTTAGATGGGGACCCCTCCTGTTGGTCTAATCTGTATGATTCATGGGGGAGAAGAGCAGGTTTCATTGCGAGAATCTAGAGCTTCAAGGAGAAAGCAGGCTTTAGAACACCATGTGCTACAATTCAGACAGAAGAGGCAAAGAGAGGAAGAAGGGTACACTGCACAGATCGCCTTCTCAGATGAAGACTTGGAGGGGGTCCCGATGCCGCACAATGATGCTTTGGTTATTACCCTGAATATTAATAGATTTGACACTGAGAGGATATTGATAGATCAGGACAGCTCTACAGACATACTGTATTTGCAGTCATTCTTGAAGATGGGTCTAACTCAAGAAGACTTAAGGGAAGTTCAGATACCCTTGATTGGCTTCAGTGCAGAACCAGTGTGGCCTCTTGGTTCCATAGTGCTACCGGTCAAAGTAGGGCACGCCACCAAGGATGTGGAGTTCTTGGTCACCGACATACCTTCTGCCTATAATGCAATTATGGGGAGGACGTGGATGCATAGAATGGGTGCTATCCCGTCCACTTATCATCATCTGATCAAATTTCCAGGCCATAAAGGGGTGGAGAGCATTCGAGGGAATCAGAAGTCATCTCGAAATTGTTTTCTCGCTTCAATCAATGCAGGGCCAAAGTACGAGCAAATCAAGTCCATTGAGGTGCTCGACCAGCCTATTTTAGATGATGTGGGTATGGACTCGAGCGCCCGTGTGGTCGAGAGCTTGAGAAAAGTTCTTGTCCATGAGTCATACAACGACAGGTACTTCCTCCTCGTGGATGAGCTCTCAGGGAAGGAGGCCCTTGAATATGAACGGGTGCTTAGGGAAAATATTGACATATTTGCTTGGACTCTAGCAGAGATGCCTGGGGTTGAGCCAAGCATAATATGCCACTACCTCAATGTGGATCCTTGCCACAAGCCAGTTATCCAAAGACGAAGACGCTCAGCCACACACCATGCGGAGGCAGTTATGGAGGAGGTTGGCCGTTTGTTGGAGGACAAGGCAATTAGAGAGGTGTACTACCCCAAATGGCTGTCAAATACCGTTGTTGTGAATAAGAAGAATGGAGCGTGGAGGGTTTGTATCGATTTTACTAGCCTCAACAAGGCATGCCCAAAAGATAGTTTTTCCATGCCAAAGATTGATCAACTAGTGGACTCCATAGCAGGGTATGCGCGGATGAGCTTTTTGGACGCTTACAGAGGCTATCACTAGATCGCTATGTATGAACCCGATTAGGAGAAAACTGCCTTTATCACTCCTTTGGGTTTGTACTGCTATAAGGTGATGCCTTTCGGACTCAGAAATGCAGGTGCCACCTATCAGAGACTGGCTACGCTGATGTTTAAGGAATTGTTAGGAAAGACCATGGAAGTGTACATTGATGATATGATGGTCAAGTCCAAGGAGCTGGACTCCCACATATCGAATTTGTGTCAGACTTTCTGCATCATGTGGCAGTACGGCCTGAAGCTGAATGCCTCCAAATGTGCTTTCGGGGTGAGTTCAGGCAAGTTCCTAGGACATCTCATCCCCAGGAGAGGAATTGAGGCAGATCATAGCCAGATAGTTGCATTGCAAAATCTCCAAAGTCTGAGAACGACTAAGGAGGTGCAACGCTTGACTGGGATGGTTGCCCCGCTAAACAGATTCATCAGCCGTTCATCCGATAGATACAGACCATTATTTCAGCTGCTAAGTAAGAGCGCAACCTATTCTTGGGGGCAGATTGTGAATAAGCTTTCAAGGAACTGAAGAAGTATATAGCAGAACCTCTGTTGGTTTCCACACCAATTCATGGGGAGAAGCTGATAGCATACCTAGCTGTTTCAGACTATGCAATCAGTGCGGTATTAATCAAGGAGGAAGAAGGAAGACAAGTGCCAGTTTATTATGTGAGCAAAACCTTGCTTGACGCTAAGACCAGGTATTTGTCGTTGGAGAAATTGATCTTTGCCTTGGTCATGGCTTGACGCAAACTGCAGTACTATTTCTTGGCTCATCCTATTAAAGTACTAACAATCCATCCGATTGGATCTGTCCTGAGAAAGGCAGATCTATCTGGGAGGGTTGCAGCATGGTCAGTGGAGCTTGGTGTGTATGATATCAGGTTTGTGCCTTGCACTGCCATTAAGGGACAGATACTTGCTGATTTCGTAGCAGAGTTTTCCGCAATACCAGTCTAGACGACAGCGCGGCATAACCCAGCAGAGGAGACCCCCGTACACCCTGAGTTGCAAGTTGATGAGCCACCCACAACTGAGTTGTGGAAACTCTATGTGGATGGATCAGCCTGCAATAAGGGGTCAGGTATTGGAGTCGTGTTGATATCACCAGAGTCTATTATTCTAAAACAATCAGTCCGGATGGAATTCAAGGCCTCAAATAATGAAGAAGAATACGAAGCCATGCTGGCAGGACTCTCTGGTGCGCAACAATATGGAGCCCAACATATTTTGGTTCATTGTGATAGCCAGTTGGTGATTAACCAAGTGTTAAGGGAGTACGCCACTAAAGATGACAGAATGGCTCTCTATGCTGCCGCAGTGAAGCGAAAAATGAAGGATTTCAAAACCGTATGTATGGTCCAGATCAGTTCCAAGCAAATTAGTCATGCAGATGCCTTGGCGTGTCTTACCTCATCAGTTCCCGCAAAGTTCTACCGCATTGTCAATGTGGACTCTCTTTCAAAATCGAGCATTTAGATTGAGGCTGTAGAAGAAGTTCATGATATTGACCTGGGTCCTAGCTGGATGGATCCTATTTTCACCTACCTTAAGGAAGACAAGCTACCTGAAGACAAGAAGGAAGCTCATAAGGTCAAAGTCAAGGCATCTCGCTTTTAGATCTCTCAAGATGGACACTTGTACAGAAAGTCTTTCACTGAACCTTATTTGCACTGCGTGCACCCGTCCATGGTTCAACAATTTCTCTTTGAAATTTATGAGGGGGTGTGCGGCAGCCACGCTGGAGGACGGTCTCTGGCCCATAGGGCCATTGCTCAGGGGTACTGATGGCTCTACATGCAAGAAGATGCCAAAGCCTACGCTCAACAATGTGACAAGTGATAGAGATTTTCGCCAATCATACACACACTTGCAGCAGATTTGGCACCACTTACAAGTCCATGGCCATTCGCTCAGTGGGGTCTGGATATCGTGGGTCCACTACCGACTACTCGGGGGGCCGTGAAATATCTTTTGACAGGAACGGATTATTTTACTAAGTGGATAGAAGCAGAGCCGTTGGACAAAATCACCGAACAGAACACAGAGAGATTTGTCTAGAAGAACATCATCACACGGTTTGGAGTTCCCTATGCCATAGAATCAGACAATGGCACACAATTTCAAGACTGTTTCAAGAAGTTTTGTTCTACCTACAAGATCAAGAACTACTATGCATACGTCAGTTATCCACAGTGCAATGGACAAGTAGAGTCCTCAAACAAGACTGTATTGAATGGAATTAAGAAGAGACTAGAAAAGGCGAAGGGGGCATGGGTTGACGAGCTGCCACTTGTACTTTGGGCTTACCGTACAACCCCTCACTGCACAACCGTAGAGATGCCATATTCCCTCGCCTATGGGACAGAAGTTGTGATACCATTGGAGATTGGCATCCCCACTATCCGCACTGCATTAGTAGAACAGGGGGCAATGACCAAGCACTTTCAGTTCAGTTGGATTTAGTAGATGAAAGAAGGGAGCAGGCACTGGTCAAATTGGCAGCGTACCAAGGGCAGCTGGCCAGATTTTACAACAAAAGGGTTCATCTCAGGCAGTTCGGCATTGGTGATTTCGTCCTTAGAAAAGTTTTGGGAACTACTAAAAACCCAGCTGATGGCAAATTAGGGCCAAATTGGGAAGGTCTATACAAGGTTGTTGGAAAATCAGGCCAGGGAGCATAAAAGTTGGTTGATCTAGATAGAAATCCCATTCCCCGTATATGGAACATCTCCAATTTAAAAAAAATACTATTATTGATGTACTTGCCACTTGGTGAACGATTCAATGAAATGTTGTTATTGTTACTTTCCTTGTCAAGACATGATTGTGTGATTACAAGAAGTCAAAATTGCAGTTTGAAAATGAGCAAGAGAAAGTTTGGGAAAAACTTTCACTTTCTTATTGGGGGGCAATGGACCCGAGCAGAGAATGCTCGGAATGGGTTGAGAAGGCCTAGGTTCATTGTTCTTGAGCTCGGCTAGATAGAGAATGCCACCATTAGGAGACCAGAAATCCCATGGTGCTGAGTTCGAATTTAGGCGAGAAGCCTAGAAGGTCCATATTTATATGGGTTCCTAAACCAAAAGCCATCTTTAGAGGATGAGAATTCCCAAGAAGGCCCCAGTTTGAAACGGGTGGGAAAACCCAAAGGGTCTAAAGTTGGTCCTAAATCAAATACATTACCTTTAGGGGATGAGAAATTCCAAGGTAGCCCTGATTTAAATGGGGGGAAACCCACAAGGGTCCAAGGTGATCCTGAATCCACATTGCCTTTAGAGGATGAGAAATCCCACGGCAACCCAGATTCAAATGAGTGAGAAACTCGATGGGCACTAACAGTTCTTGGCCGAGGAAGCAAACGAAGTAGCCTAAGGCCTAAAAAGGGTGGGAAACCCGAATAAGCCCGTGCACGGAGTAACGTAGGGAAGAGACCAGTATGTTGGTCACTGCGGCTATGTTACAGTGCGACAAAGTATGTACGAAGCAAAATATGTATGAAGCAAGTATGAAAGTTGAAGTTGTAAACTAGTATGGAAAGTTGAGCATAAACAAACGTGGTCGCATCTCCTGACCACCACCACAAATAGCAAAAATAAGCCAAGTACGGGTGCCAGCATATAGCCAACACCGAAGTCAGAATTATTACAGACCAACAGAAAAGGTTCAAGTTCCATGAAGAAAAGAGTTTTAGACTTCTCAGGGTGATACAACACCAGGCTCTGCAGGGGTTGCCTGTATGACAGTGTGGGTACGTCCTATGGTGATTCCGCCGCCTCCACGACTTCTGCGGGATGGTAGGGGTAGCATGCCAGATGCCATAGAGTTGAAGTCAAATGATGACATGGTATGTTAGGGGGATGAAACTTGCGCTCGCGCTCGAGAAGAGGAGCCTGCTTCAGTACGAGAAGAAGAGCCTGCATCAACTGAAAGAGAGGCACCAACGATGGACTTACCATGCTCTCTTGTTGAGGTGTCAACAACCAAAGTTCCTACAACCTCAGTTGGAGGGGAAGGAGGATCTGGGAACACTTGGCGTATGGCGAGTTGGGACTGGTAAACTCCACGGTACCCGCGGTAGTACGGCACGTATTGAAGTAAAATGTGGCCGGCACGATCAAGCAACTGGCCTTGCTCGTTTGTGTGGGTGAGGGCTCTATTTACCTCATTCGCCAAATACTCTCTATTCCTGGAGGATTTTTTGTTGATCCTAGAGGCAACTGCAAAAAGAGAAGCTAGTTAGTTAATGAATTATGTTGGAATGGAGATGGAGGGAAATTGTGCATAAGTAGAAGGATAGACTGGTGGGGATTACCGTCTTTGCGATAGATGGGATGTATTTGGAGAGCTCCTTGGTAAAACTCCCAGTTTCCCGTGACGATGAATAAGTCCTCGTCGGCGCCCTTGTCAGAGTCAAGGGTGGCTTCGACGAGTCTCCCCTTGTTCTTCCTAATTTTAAAATACTAGACCCCTTCGCTGGTGCGGTTTACGGTATAGTGGTACAGAACTTCATGAATGGTCATTCAAGACCCTGTAATCTCATTGAGGGCATTAGCCCCCATCACAATGCGGACCATGTTGGTAGATATTTGTGAAGGAGTAAGCCCCATATAGTGGCAGAAGCGGCAGAAGAATAGATGGAGGGGGAATCTGATCCCACCCTCAAAGACTTGGATCATAGGGATAATCAGGGTGTTGCCATCAATGGTGTCGAAGTTGAAGTTAGGAGGTACAATCTCCACAACCACATCTTCAGGTATGTTGTAGAGTACTCTAAATGCGAGGAATTTGGTGGGAGTACCGACCCGGGCTCGAAATACACCCATGTTTGGTCAAGTATTTATGGAGTTTAGGGGGACAAAGAAGGAGAAAGTGCGAAGGAAAATAAGAGCAATAAGAGTTAGAGGACTTACAGAGGCTGAGAATGGCAAAAGAGTTTAGAGGAGACGACGAACAGTGGTTCTTGGAGGGCTGAGAGGAGTAGAAAAAGACAAAGGAATATGAAGTGGTGAGTGTATTGGAGGAATGGTGGGAGAAGGGGATTGGTAAGCATGGTTTAGGGGAATTTGAAATCGTAACGGGTCGCTATCAATATGGGGAAACGGGCCATTTCAGTGCGAAAAGGCATGTATGGGTCCCACATTATTTAATGAGCGTAATGATTATTATCGGTTTTGAAGAATGGCGGTTACTCGTTCATCTCAGCAGAGTGAAATGTTGTTATTTAGTTGATGTCTGGATGTCTTCACCTCCTCCTGCAGTGCGGTTGGAGCAGGAGAAGCTGGGGGAAATTATGGAGGGATAAAGTATAGATGACACATGGCAGCTCGGATTAGATTAATAAAGATGTTATTCAGTGCGGCCAGACCATTACAGTGATCATTTCACCAATGTATAAGTTATAGTCCACTGTAACTTGTTCAATTCCAAATTACAGTTATCATTGTACTTGTAATTTAAAATTCAATATAACATTCAATTCTAACTTGTTACAGTTGAAAATTGGATTTGTGCATATTTAAATATATTTTGAACAATTTAGAGTTGATTGTATCAAGTTACAATTAATTGCAAACAAGTTACAATCACCAATTGTACAAGTTACAGTAGTCAATTTACTGTAACTTGTTCAATTCCAGCTTCCCAATGTACAAGTTACAGTCTACTGTAACTTGCTCAATTCCAAATTACAGTGATCATTGTACTTGTAATTTAACATTCAATATAACATAGGACTATTACAATAGTTACAGTGAACATTTTGACAAGTTACAGTGCACTGTAACTTGAATTTACAAGTTACAGTGAACTGTACAACATTACATGAACTGTAATTCAACATAATACATACAACAACAACATTTTGACAAAATACAACAAGAACAAAAGGGTTTCGTAACTGTAGAACAACAACAACGTTATATACAAGAACGTTACATCAGTAAAATAGAAAACAAGCAACGATGTATTACATACAACAAAATGAACTATAAAATACACTAAAACAGTGAGAGACAAAGCTTTGACGAAGAAACGATGCAAATTGAACTAGAAAACAAAGCAACGATGCAAAATGAAATGTAATACAAAGCAAACTTACTTTTCTCCATAATCGTTAGACTTGAAAAAGTTTCGACGAAACAAACAAAGGGTATGAGAGAGATAAGATGGTTTCGTAGAACAAAAAACGAGAGTGAAATGATCGCGTGAAGGTTTCGTGGAGCTTTGCTGAACTGTTGTGAAGTTTGGTGAATGAACTACTGTGAAACTTTGGTCACCGAATAAGGGTATTTTAGGAAAAACAAGCTTAATGGGACTATAACGGGTACCCAATCATATATAATAGGACCTAAACGAAAATGGGCTTGTTTTTGGGACCGACTCAAAAGAACCTCATTAATTAAATGAAGACCAAGCCCAATCCTATGTATTAGGGGACTCGAGGCAAAATTAAAATGTATAGCCATGGTATAATTTTATATAAATAATAATGTGTATATATTTTAGCAAATAGTGTTATACATTTAAACTGTCAAAGTGGTAAGGTGCTATATGGTTTTCCCGAGTTTGAAACATTCTGACTTATTTTTTATGAGAAAAAATGTATCTATAAGTTCTAGAAAAAATACTTCCCAAGATATGAATCTTAGTATTTTTCAAGGAGAAACACACGTGAGCCACAAGAGCTAGCAAAAATATTTGCGTTAACATTGTGGTAAGTAATATATAATATAAGTTTCACACAAATTGAATCCCTATCTTGGGCAAAAAATTGGGAGCCCTAAGCGATGGCCTGGTCAGCTTATGCCCATGGCCGGATCTAATGAAGACCAATCCATGTAAAAAATTCGTTGTCTATAATTACTTCTTATGCTGCACTATTTCATCTCTACCCATAAGATAGAATCTTGAACAAAGATTATCATTTTTAAAATTTTAAATTATTTTTCATATCTTCGACGACGGTCACCTTATAACAAATATTCACTGACAACTTTTTATAAATGTATAAATTCAAAATTATATTTTTTCATTTAAAATTGAAATAGGTGAAAACGGGACCGAACCAGACTGATGTATACCTAAAAGCAGGCAGACCTTGTAAAACTAGCAGCAGTAAGTAAAAAAAATACAGAGTGCTGGTAAATACAATAAGAAAATGAATAGAAAAGAACAGATGGGGACTGGTGGTGGTAGTGGTAATAAAACTCCACCCCCTCCGATTTTTCCACCTTCGATTTAGGGTTTTGACTCTCTCTCCTCTCCCTGTGCACTCCTATTTGTCTCTCGCTTTTCACGATGAGCTGTCGGTTTCTCTGCTCCACTGTCTAATGGCGGTCTGTTCTCTCTCTCTCTCTCTCTCCCTCTTATTTAAAAAATTCGCTCCATCTTTATTTGATCACCACCTGCTTATACCTACCGCGAATTTTGGTTAGAACTTAGCTTGTTATCTTCTGCAGCTTTTGTGTTTGTTTTGTGTAGCTTTTTGTCCTCAATTTTGATACTCTTTAAAGTTTGTGGCTTTGCATGTGACACTTGCTGTAGTAGGTTTGGGGATTTTGGTGATGGAGGTTTGATTTGTTGAGCTGTTGTTTTGCTGAGTGGTATTGAATCTGCAAGCTGACATGGACGTGGATTTGAATTTTGATGGTTGAATTCAGCTAATGATGTAATGTTTGGAAATTTGTTCTGCAGTCCATCATTTACTTGATTTCACTTGATAAGTGTTGGTATTTGATCTTGTGTCTTGAGCTTCACGGGTGGGAAATTAGTTGAATGTCTGAATTCTGGGTGAGGAACTGATCTTCACTAGAGCTGTTGATTTAGATGGATACACTGGTACTGGCTGGCGGTTGACTTTTCTGTTGGAAAAAATAAGTGATTTTTCCGGATTTTGGAAATTATTTCCCGAGGGAATTGATTTCCGATTAACGAGA